>BMAW01029365.1:0-56980 GCA_019974015.1 Nephila pilipes | reverse complement strand
TATATATATATATATATATATATATATATATATATATATATATAAAAGCAAATACTATAATATTAAATCGAAAATTTTTAGTGACTCTTTAAAAAGTAGGAAATTTTGTAAATTGCAACTTTTGGCTCTTCCGTTTCAATAGGTTGCCTACCCCTGTTCGACACCATTAATTTCCTTCAATAGCGATTTCCTTCCCATGCCATTAAAATTTCTTTGAAAAAGCAAAATTCGACAAGTGGTGTGAGAAAATCTCCTTATTTCTCTTGCGTCTTTCCTAAACTTTCCAGTGACCTGAGTTTTCCTTCTAAATCGTCGTACAGTCTTGGTAAATCTGTTTCCCTTCTTCCGGCTACTGCGTTCTTCATCACCATCGACAATAAATCTCGTACGTAAATTTCGACTTGCAGACCTTCTCTTCCGAATCGTTCTTTGATTTGCTCGATCACTTAGGGATAATTGGATGCAGTGGCTGGAAAGCTTTCATTTACCCTAGACGCTTTCGAATTCGGCACTACCACGTGCAATAAATACTGAAATTTATCACCCTCGGATAAACTTCCATCTTCGTGAATTTTTGAAAATTGGCTCCAAAATGCCAAATACCTTTTGCATCACCATTGAATCTTTTTAGTTCAACTTTCGGGAGTTTAAAAGTTCTCTTCTCAAGAACTCTTGTTTCTGGCAAGCTTGTCGGTTTATCCATTATGTTTTCAATCTTAGTTTTCAGCTCGTGATATTGATCTCGATAGATCTCAGCTGACTGGAAATCCTTTTTGTAAACATTTTCGGTATCATCACCTTTGAAAATGAGATCCGTAATATATCTTTGGCATGTTTTTAGGCGTGTAAATTTGCTTCCAATTTGCGATTTCAAAATCGAAAGTTGCATGACATCCAGAATTTCTTTCGTAAGCTCAGAGTTAATTTTATTTGCACAGACAGTAAACGATGTGCGGAGCGATTTTCCTTGTGTTTTTAGCTGTGTCACATCCATTTTAGGCTCAAAATAATCTATCAACGGCCGAAATCGTACCCCACGTTGGGCGCCAGAAATTCTGTAGAGTTACGCTCTGTAACTGAACAATTCACAATATTAAAGTAGGGCTGACATCTACCCGAAGTCGGATCTCGATAGATTAATTAAATATATACTGAATAAATCAAGATGTGAGACATAGCAGAAACATTTATTACACACCAAACACAGCAACAATTCTATATTCACGACGGTTACCAAAAAATAAAAATGGAAATTAGAATATCATCATCTCAGGTTAGCACGCGCTGCTCTTCATTGGTAGGCTGCCATTCGCATCACTTCCCTCGAGATTTTGTTTGCAATGTATCTTCCCTCTCTTTATGAACTTCCTTTCCGTTTTGTTTTCTGTTCCTATTATAAAAAAAGACTTTTTAAATAAATATACATAGTGAAGATTCTTATTTACTAAAAAATAAATTTTGATATAAAAGAAGTGTATTTAAAAACAACACCACTATTTTAAATAAAAATATTTGTCTCTGCATATGGTGAAATAGATGTTATTTTTAATCTCCCTAATACTTGAAACGGCGCTCTGAAAGAGTAGCCGTGTATGATCATGAATGTAAATTATGGTGAATCCGAGAATTATAAATTACACCTTAGGAAATACCCACTACAGTGTTGAAATTGGAACAAAATTGAATTAATTATTTATTTCTTAAAATCTCGTGATTTCAACTAGCGACAAATCTTTCAATTCCTAAGAGAATGTAACGTTGATTATTCTGTTTTATAATAGTATTTGGCGTGGTGTGGATGTTAGGAGAGGGAGATGCCAGCTCAGGTATCGTCCTCGTCACTTGAACGTGGTTCAAAATTACGAGGTCAGTCGCCAATAGCCCTCGTGTTGCTTCTAGTTCGACGTTAATAAGAAAACTAAACTAAACTTTGTAATAGTATGCCGAGGTACGTTGGCTATTTTGTACCAAGTTTCTTAATCTATTCTGGGATTTGAATTGAAGAAAAGAGCCAGTTTTATTCAGTAAAATTTGAAATAAAATCTTTTATTTTTAAGTAACAAGAGTACAAGATTTATGCTTCAAGGCCGATATATTTTTGTACTTATATGATAAAAAAATAACTGATAGAAGAAGATAAGATCAATACAAACAATTGCGTATAAGGTTAAACATTCAAAAGTAAGGAACATCTACTGGAAAAGTATTTAAAATAAGAACTTTTAACACACTTTCCGATTTGCAATATGAACAAAATTATTTTGGGTGAAACCGCGTCATTTAAAAAGAAGCAGAGAAAAAATATTTGGTCTTTCATACAAATATATTTAAGCATTATTTGCTGAGATTAAATTCCTTGAACATAATTTTTCTAAGTTCTCTTCAATTTGTAATCAGCACGTAATGAGATGTAAATGGAGTAAAGAAAAAGGTACAATGGGATTCAGAAATACAGGTAACATTCAGTGAACATGGAGTACTCGATTTTTACAAATATTTCTTATCAGATTTGAAAACACTCGAAAACTCGCATATGAGATAGTTTTCAATTTCTCCCTGAGTAGATTAGAAGGTAGCAGGGAACACATGGGAATTGGAAGGTGGAGAAACATTAAAATTACTAATGTACTTATTCCTCTTATTTCAAATAATTTTCGAAGCATACTTTTTTTTTCTCTGAAATTAATTTTTAATTTTAGTCCTATTCTTTAGTCCACATAATCTTAAATCTTGTTAATTTTGCCCTTGTTGGCCCTTTAAGTTCCATGCTCTACTTTTGTTATATTCATTATTATTAACCTCTAGACATATCTGTAGATTTAAATAATTGAATGATTTTGATACCTTCTAAGTATTTTATCTTTAAAGTATTTATTTCACATATTTGTTTTTAAAAAAAACTGAATATCAGTTCTATATTTTTAGTTAATTATTTTTTTTTATTTATATTGTAAAGTGAAATTAAATAATTGTATTTTCATATTTCTTTCATAAAATGTATTTGAATAATTTATCTCAACTTACAAATATGGGATATATTTTTGGAAATTTGTTAAAATTACATTTTCCACAGATGAGTTCAATATTATTAGCAACAAATATTTGTTATGTGTTAGGATAATATAATATTTAGCAGTAATTCAAGATAAGATTTTCTGTAATGGTTTCTAAAAATTCTTTTACAGGCTCATCATGGTAAAGTGTTTTTTTTTTTTTCATTTGCAATTTGAAACGAAATGGTATAAGTTGCCCTTACAATATTATATGGCTATTGTGCTGCTGAAAAAAAATATTCTTCCCTGAATTTTTAATTACGATATAAATTATGTCAGGTGCAGTTTTTCTTTTCTTTTTTCTTTTTTGCATTTCACGAACAACATGTTGTTATGCATTATTTTATAGTTTATTTTCACACTCTACCCTTTAAAAACAAAGACTATTTTTCTACCCTTCGTTTACTACATTATCTGTTTTTATCTACAATGTTTTCTCTGTACTTAGACAAAAAATTTGGAAAAATATTAAAAATTAATTTTTTTTTCAATTTGGTCAATTTTATAATTTTTTTTGGCATTTTCATAAAATGACATTTAAAAAACATTACTGCAGTCAGAGTGTTTATACGTAACTTTAAGGCCACTTAGGGGAAAAAAACTGTGACGAGAATTAAATGAATGTAAAATTGGTTTTCAACTGACGTATGGCGTATATAACACGAAACGACTCATGATAGAATGTTGTTTGGTTTTGGATGAAATGTTCATTCGTATAATCCAGTTGTGGTCCATTTGTGCAACTTTCTTTTTCTGGTGGATTTGGCTACCCCTGCTCTGTACAACCTGTATTGAAATATATTTCTTTTCTGAACAATTTTATTTTCCAAACGTTCAAAAACATTTTTAGCAGCACATTTTTTTAAAACATCTTTTGATATTAAGATTGTTGATACATTGTTTTTTATTATTTTAGTGAATTGTGATTTATTCTATGATATCGCTTCTAGTGATCATGCTATTTATCACTGATTTTTAAGTGTGCTTCTTTCCTTCATTTCTTCACCAGCGAAGTAGCCGGAGCTGATGCAAGTTAAACCTATCTTGGCTCAGAGTCCTCCCAACGGCATGGTGTGGAAGTTACTAGACGGTGGTGCCAGTTCAAGTGTCGTCTTCGTCACTTAAATTTGGTTTAAAGTTTCAAAATCCGTTGGCAATAGCCGACGTGTTGCTTTTTTTTACAACGTTTATAAAACCAACCAAAACAATCCTTCGCTTCCTCATAATTTTATTCATTAAAAATTCCGTATATAATTCTTTAACTTATTTCATATGTTTACTAAATAATTGTGTTTTTTTTTTTTTTTTTTTACCTTTGTCTTGATATTTATAGCACAAATACTATATTTTCGTATTCAAAAGTCAAAATGTAGGAAGTTATTTTTTTACATGTATTAATAATTTTTCTGACAATTACATTTAAAATTCTAATGGAAATAAGTTACATAATTATGTTGCGTCCATTCATAGCAATGACTTGAACAAATGCTTAAATATTATGCTATTCAATGTATCTGATAACTGTGTGATTGTTACCAAATTTTTTTTTTTTGTAATTTTATTAAATAGCCTCACGTAGTATTTAAATTACTCTAATAATCAATGTGTAATACTTCATTGACATAAATCAGCTTTAAAACTTTTTTTATAAAAAAATTAAAGTAACATCTTTTAATTAACCACCTAAAAATTAAAGTAACTTAATTCGTAACTCCTGGCTTTCCGCATCCATAACACGATATCGATAGTTTCTTTAATTTGTTATCAGTTTTCAATTTGTAACCTCTACTGAAACATGATGTAAAACCGGCTTGGTTAGTTTTGTCAAATTTGCTATCAGGAGAGCTTCTTTTCAGAGTGTAAGGTTTAGAAGGGTATTATCTTGAATGCCCCGTCTTCATTACTGAAGGAGTAGTGTTTCGAATGCTGCAATAGATTTCCAATTTGTCTCCTAACTCAGACGGTGACATCCACTCAGACCAGTCGTCTAAGATATGGACTCTCGCTTTGGTAAGATAGGTACACATCTTTTAATTTGATCAGATATGATTCAGTCCTATAATTGGTTGAAGTTCACAGTTTAAAGTTCGTTTATATATATATATATATATATATATATATATATATATATATATATATATATATATAACTTTCTTATGTTGAATTGAGTTGTTTTTTGTCTGGAGTTGTCTGAACTTTTCCACAGAGAGCTTGAATCTCCTCAAAAGTATTTCTTTGATGTACACATAGTCCTTTACTTTTTCCGTTTACCTAGCGATGAGTGTAGCTATTTCACTCGGTAAAGCTCCAATTTGATAAGCAACCCATTGGCTATCAGGTACTTTTAAATATTTCAGCTGTCTCTCAAATAGTTTAGAAATATCGCCCTGTCGTATTCTTTCGAGTTAAATCTGAGAATCAGTTTCTTCAATTCAAATTTTGGCTGTTCAGAGATGTCAGTATCATTACCTTGCTAATTTCCATTATTTTAGCTTCAAGTTATAGTTTCAAATTCTGTAACTCAAAATTCATTTCAGCTTTTTTTCTTTATTACTTTGCTTCCATTTCAGCTTTCTTTGTTACTAGCTCCACCTGTTCGGCTTCATTATTCATACTAATCTCAAACACTAACTATTGAAACACCGATAAATTGGATCTCAATAACTAATCGATATTTCTTAATTTCAAAACCCTTATAATGTAGAAAGCTATAACTCGATAAACTCTAAAGACTCTCTAACACTATTTTATTTACTCTATTCACATTTTTAAATACATCTTACTACGAACATAGAGCAATCGATCATCAATTCAAAATGCAAACATAACACAATGTTGCCAGATTCTGAATTACAAAATTACCAGGTAACGAATGCTCTCGTACAAAATTTAAGTCGGCTTTCTCACACTCACAAAAAACACAATATCAACGAGGAACTTCGGAATATGTTCAAAACCAGAAATAAATTGAGAAAAATTTGGCAGTTCAACCGCAGTCCCGCTGATAAAAACACCCATAATAATTTCCAAAATCTGATCAAACGAAAAATAAATGAATTGACACAAAAATCATGGGAAGAACCCCTTCTTGCGTTAGATCAGGACAATGGCTTCCTCTGGGGGAGATATCAAAGGCTCTACTTAAGAAAAGAACTCCCGTTTCGACTCTTAAAGGTCCAAATAGGCTCTTTCAGATGTCGAAAAAGCAAACCTAATAGATGCCTCCCTTGAAAATAAATTCAAGTTAAATAATATTAATAATCCTACATTTGACAAAGAAACAGTTGATGTCGTTAGCAACTTCATGCGCGTGTTCGGTTTATCCCCTAATTGCTCGGAATTCAGAATTTAAAAAGAAACTTCGTATTTATGAAAAAATAGTCAGTGATAAAAATAAAAAACCCTTTCCAAGAACAAATTCTCAATTCAGTCCAAGGACGCGGCATGAAAAACATAATTTTCATAGGTCTGAAATCCAAAATGATAATGCATATAATAAACAAAAAACTTATTTTAATTGTAATATGTCTGGTCATATTTCTCGTTTCTGTCCCGACAAACATAAAGGTTTAAAATGTAGTATTTGTAAAAGTTTTGGTCATATTTCTGCAAAGTGTACTAATAATCCTATTCCAAATCGAACAGATAATGCTGTGTCAACTATAGATAATTCATTTACTGAATTAGTAGATAGTGGTAGTAAGAAAACAATTCTAACGAAAAATACTTATAAAAACTCGGTTCACCACCTTTAACTACTTTTCATGAATCACTTACAGCTTTTGGTAATTGACACATTACACTATAGGTTGCCGAAGTGGTCCAGGTGGACCCCCAGGGGTCCATAGGAGACTACACGGGGGTCCACGTAGACGTGAAAACAAAACAGGGGTTCACAAGTTGTAATTGGGGGTCAACGAAAAATTTTCTGGTTTTCATAATAAAGAACAAAAATTTTGGCTTGGATTTACCTATCAACGTAGGCAGGTAGCCTCATTCACTAGGTAGGTACTCAAAAATATTCGAGACTCAGTTCAAACACAGAATTGAATAGAACAATAGATAATAGTACAAGTGTAAACCACATGTCGAGACTTGCAAAGTACCGCCCGTGCGCCCGCTCGTCCGGGATGCTTGTTTAGAACTGCAAAGGGATGAAATGCGACTTGCGCTGTTCTTGCAATCTACATTAATATAAATACGAATGCCAAGAACAAAACAATACTCATTTGTTTCCGGGATTTTGAACATAAAAGTGTGACTGTGAGTGAATCGATGTCAGTGTTTGCAGTGTCGGAAAAAGTAAGTATCTGCCTATTTGTTATACATAATTTTATTGTATATTGTAATTTATCAATCATATTATATTTCTTTTACTGTTTGAGTGTAGTAGGTAGTTATGTAGTAAAAATTAAATACTAGAAATTATTCAAAACTTCTATAAGAGAACAAAAAGCCAGGGAAGATTAAACTTTAGGTACCTAGGTACATTTTTGTTTAAAAATATTTATTTACGTACATATAACCACAAGTATTATTTTAATAAATAGGACACAAGAAAATGTGCTACTTTTTTTTTCTTCTTAACACCCCCAATTTAGGGTGATATTTTTTACAAGTTTTGGGAATACAGTAGAAATGTAACAGCAGGGGGGCTACTGAAAATAGTAAAACTTTGAAAGTGATCCACGAGAAAAAAAAGTTGGGGAACCTCTGCATTACACCAATCGGTAGCTGTATACAAGAACTTCTATAGATAATCAGTAATTTATCACCAACTTTTGTGTCGTTAATAATGACACTATGACGTCAGATGCTATTATTGGCATGGATATTTTAGCTCAGGCCGAAATAAAAATCAACACAGACGGTGTCAGATGAACAAAAATTTCGGATACTGAAACGGAAAATACCAAAGAATTTTCGGTTTCTGACATCTCAACAAATGATAAATTAGAACTAGAAATCGGATCAGATGTAACTAAAATTCACAGAAATATTCTTCATAATTTGATTTCAAGCTATAAGCCAAATAAGATTGAAACTACTGATATTCAGATGTCTATTAATTTAAAGAATGAAACACCAATAACACATAAACCACGACGATTCCCTTTTGTAGAAAGAAACATTGTAGACGACCAAGTGTTGAAATGGTTGGCTGAAGGTATTGTTGAGCCATGCTCTTCCGATTTTTCTAGCCAAGTAGTTGTTGTCAGAAAAAAAGACGGATCCCCGATAGTTTGTATCGATAATAAACAAATTAATAAAAACACTGTAAAAGATAACTATCCTTACCATTAATAGATGATCTGCTTGATAACCTTCAAGATGCTAATACATTCCGTACAATTAATCTACATAACGCCTTTTTTCATGTAGGAATAGAACCAAATAGCCGACGATATACATCATTTGTGACACATAATGGACAATTTCAGTTTCTACGTGCTCCTTTCGGTCTTTGCACATCACCAACAGTGTTTCAGCGGAACATAAACACAATATTTAAGGATTTGATTATTAAAGGTCATGTTTTAATTTACATGGATGATGTCATTTTAAAATCTAAAAATACAGAAGAAGGTCTCGAAAGACTTGCAACAGTATTTTCACTAGCTTCCTCTTACGGATTAGACATAAATTTTCTAAAATGCAAATTTTTAAATATACAAATAGAATTTCTTGGCCATGTTATTGAAAATGGTAAACTGCACCCGTCACCACAAAAAGTCAAAGTTGTTATTAATTCCCCTGAACCGAAATGCCAAAAAGACTTACAATATTTTCTTGGTCTTGCTGGATATTTTCGGAAATTCATTTTAAATTTCTCCATCATTGCACATCCTTTAACAGAACTTCTGAAGAAAAATCATGAATTTAAATTTGCTGATAGGGAAATACAAGCATTCAATGGTCTCAAACAATGTTTATCTTCCCCAACTATTCTGAATATTTACAATCAGAAAGCTGTTACAGAAATTCTATGTGATGCTAGAATTCATGGTTATGGATGTATTTTACTCCAAAAATCGATGACAGATAATACGCTTCACCCGATATATTTTATGAGTAAGAAAATGACTGACGCCAAAACAAAATATAGCAGCTATGAAATTGAAGTTTTAGCTGTTATCCAAGCATTAAAAAAGTTTAGAGTTTACTTGTTAGGCAAACATTTCAAAATAATAACTGAATGCAATTCGTTCGCAATGACACCAAGGAAAAAAGATTTGTGTACTCGAAAGTGCGATGGAATTGCAACTACAAGATTTTGATTATGAAATAGAACATCGCTCTAGTTCCAAAATGAATCATGTAGACGCATTAAGTAGATACCCAGTTATGGTCGTACAAGACAGTCTCGTAGCAAAAATCAAAACGGCTCAAGAACAAGACACAGAAATCCAAACTATCAGAGAACTTTTGAAAATTAAACCGTACAAAGATTATCTTCTAAAATCCGATATACTCTACAAGTTTTTAGATGGTGAAGAACTACTCGATGTTCCTAAAAATATGCAGAACGACATTATTCGCAGCGCTCACAAGCGTGGACACTATGCTTCTAAAAGAACAGAAGAAGCACTCAAGCTTCAATTCTATATCCCTAAAATTAAAGAAAAAATAGACTGTATCATTCAAAATTGTGTACCATGTATTTTGGTTATTCGCAAACGTGGCAAACAAGATGGTCTACTACATCCTATCGATAAGAATGCCATTCCTCTACACACATATCATGTTGACCATTTAGGCCCATTCCCTACTACAAACAAGAATTATAAACATATTTTTTCAGTCATTGACTCCTTCATTAAATTCGTATGGCTTTACCCAATGAAATCAACAGATACTGCAGAAGTTATTGCAAAATTAGGAAATCAAAAATACTTATTTGGCAATCCATCTCGAATTATTTCTGATCGTGGTACCGCATTTACTTCCAAACAGTTTCAAGATTATTGCAGTACCGAAAAAATCGAACAGTTCCCAATCACCGCCGGATTACCTAGAGCAAATGGACAAGTAGAGCGTTTAAATTCTATAATCGAAACAGTTATATCCAAACTTTCCATAGACAATCCAGAAAAATGGTATATGCACGTCAATGAAATCCAAAGAGTTATAAATTCAACATTCCAACGAAGTATTCAAACAACTCCTTTCCAATTACTGTTCAGTGCTAAAATGAAGACGCCACAAGATCTCAATATCACAAATTTACTTAATGAAGAAATCCAAGCTAATTTCGTCAACAACCGTGACGAGTTAAGGAAACAAGCTAAACAACAAATCCTGAAAGTTCAAGCTGAAAACAAAAGAAATTACAACCTCCGTCGAAAACCAACAACTATTTTCAAGCTTTATGATCTTGTCGCCATAAAACGTACTCAATTAGGACCAGGACTCAAACTGAAACCCAAATATTAAGGTCCATACAAGATAACGAAAATCAAACCGAATGACACTTACGATGTTCAAAAGTGTGGCTTTTTTTAAGTCCAGCGAAAACTAGTACTTGTGCTGAATATCTCAAGCATTGGACTAACGATGCTATTACCTGATGAACTAATGAAATGACATTTTCTTCCAAACTTTGAAAAGACATTTTTTTTCTTATCTTTGTTTATATTATAGAGTGAATTTCATTTTTTTCATTTTTTTGTGTTTTTCTAGTGTATTAATTTTTCTTTTCAATTTTTCAGATATTGTGATGTAGCTTAAATTTTTTGAATTTTCCTAATTGTCAATATTCAACCATAGATTAATCAACTTTTAAGTGAGTATGTTCTTAATTTTCAATTGTGTTATTATTTTGTTAATATTGTATGCATATATATATCATTATTTTAATTATACTTTTACTGGCTCACCTGAGGTCAGGTGATATTGTCGGAAGGCCGATTGTGGGAATTGTCCCACTGCACTACAGCAGCGCCACCTTCAACTTAGATTAGATGGTTAGATCTCGAGTTGTAAGCACGCAGAATTGCGTGTCCGTCTTTTCCTTTAATTTTTCATACGCTAATAAACTATTTAATCCTAAAATGAGCGTGATTCTTGACAATATACTGACGCCAACCTCCACAAATGTAACTTCTTTTATGTGAGAATCTATATATAAAAAACAATCAAACAAATCTTTATCATTTTTCTGTACAGTTAACGCAGCGCATATTTGAAACAGAACATTAATTGTCAGATAAATTTCGTAAACTCATAATATTATTAGGATTTTTAACAGATTTTAAATTCAATAAATCACTCATAGGAGTTTAATGAACATATTTTTATTTCCGAATCTATTCTTCAAGAAGAAAAGAGCTCTATCTTAATTCTCATCATAAATTACAAATTCATTATTGCGTGGAAGTGCACTAACTTAAAAATATGATTTCAACTAAATAAATTTATTTCTAAGGTTTAGTTTCGCATTTCTATCTATAGAGCTTTCAAATAAATTATTGAATCCTACCATACTAAATAATTTCTTAGGTCTTTATTCAAATGTAACTTTGATCAATTTACATTTACATATTCAGATTTAACAGAATCAATTAATTGAATATTTCTGGAAAGTGCTTCAACTTAGTAAATAGAATTCGATTTTTTTTTAATTTTCGAAGAAAGTTTTGCACTCCACAACATTATCTTTACTTAACTTTCTTCTGAAGCTTTCAATTTTTCGGGAATCGTATCAACGGATAAATGGACTTCATTATAGCTATATACAGAATTCAAATTACTTTCTTTCCTAAAGGGATCAGTTCCTGGAAAATAAAAATTAATAACAATAGGGTTAGATTGCCAAAACACTTCTCATCATACTTTGCTTAGAAAGCTAATTTCTGTTCTTTGTGAACGGAAATTAGCTTTTGAAACATGTTTATTGAAAAAAATGTTCTTGAAACGTTTCTATTGGTTAAATGTGGATGTTCTAAAAAAGCATTTATTTAATCCATATATATTTTGAATATTCGTATTCACGCAACTATAAAATTTGAAATAAAAAGTATTGCAGTTTAGATTAACACCACTTAATCGAGTAAATATTTTCATTATATGTTTATTTCCAAACTGTATATGCTAGCAGAACTTGAAGTAACTTCAAAACATTATACTTATACTTGAAGCGGTGCTCTTGACAGCTATCGTAAAATGTAAGAGAAAGGTAATGTGTGCAAATTGCGTACAGGAGAAAAAGTATAGCGCCATCGGTATAACAGTAACATATGTAAATGTGTGTGTTAAAATATAATGGGTCTATATATTTAAGGAACCTTTCGCATGCTATGTAAGAAAGTAAAGTTAATAATGTTTGAAACGTATTTGAACTATGTTTTAAAGATACTTACGTATGCAATATTGAAAAGTATAATTAATAATATTGAATTATTTATCTAGAAAGTCGTACACCGATGAAGCCTTTGGTATGGAGAAGACGGTTTAGTCTGTGAATTCTATTCAAAGAACGACTTGTAAATAGCCTGGAGAAAACGTATAACTCCAAATGGCGACTATGTAACGCGCAAGGAATCTAAAAATTATTTTAAAAAATTAGAGATTCGATTATATTTCGAAGCAAACTAAACCCACAAGACAAATCAAGATAACAATTGGCACTTTATGATATAGCAGGTTTCTTCAATTTACAAGCAGACGTTAAATGCTTGAAATGTCACAACTGTCTTATTTTTAAATGAGTTTCATATATTTATAAATTTTTAGTCACAATTAAGGCACTTTGATCGCAATTTATATAGCACTTACCATGACATATTTATGTGAAAAATGCAATGTATCCTCCTAAGCACTTGAGAAGTTAAAAGAACGAAAGGAATAACATTAAGGTAACGTTTTATCTAAAGTTTAGAAATTCGATATTTGTAAAATATAAAAAGAATGAAAGTTATTTTTAAATTTGAGTTTTTCGAATTTAGTTTCTTGGTTCAAATGACTAGGAACTGACATTCTCATAGCATTACATCGGATTATCAAGTGAAATTTACTTATCGGAAGTTAAATGATTTTCTATTGAATAGTCTAATCTGTGAACTTATGCTAGAGTAAATTGAAGATCCAATACATTTGCAATGAGTTTTTTTTAGTTATTCAAAGTTGCGAATTAAGGTATCCGTACACCTTTAAAACGTCATTTTTGTCAAAATTTTCGATTTTCTAATTTTAACATCAGTTTAAATTTTAAACTTTTTTCTTTCTAATAGTGTTTGAATTTTGCTTATACCTTATTTAGAACTTAAGTTACAGGGATTTGAATTTTACTCGTTAGCTGATTTTTGAAACCGGAAGTGCATTTCTGCAGACAGGAAGTTGGAAGAAATGTTTGTTTACATTTTTATTTTTCGAAATATCTTTTATATGTACAATGGTACAAAATAAATAAATTTTAAAACATGAATCTGAATTTTCAGAATGTTTGAAAATACATTTGGCAACAGGTTTTTAAATACATTTTTATCTTGAATCTGGCAAGAAAAGAGAATCGTTATTGTTTGTTTACATCTGTTTTGGTTTCTGTTCTCATTCTTATAAGTTTCTGATTAAGATTGTTTTTATTGTTGAAAAGCTCAATTTTTTTCGTTTAAAATGGGAAATTCAAAAAGGAGAATTAGTGTTAAAAGAAAAAGACAATTTCGTGGTAATGGTTTTACCAAAAATGATAGCAAAAATAGTTCTGTAACTGCTAATGCCAGTGCTTCAAAATTGAACCTTTCTGCCATTCTAGATGAAGAAATTGCTGAATATGAAAATAAATCGCTAACCGGCAACAGAATTATTGACATAGAACTCCTTCTATGCTCAATTTTACAACTTTGTTGCCCCAAATGCTTCCACGATGGTTTGCTGTTACATGAAGACTCGAGGTATGGATTGTGCTCAAGTTTTGCAATAAAATGTAAGCATTGTGACTTTTGCACAGGATTTTCCAGCTCGAAGAAAACATTAAACTATCCTGAGATAAATGCAAGATTTGTTTATGCCATGAGACAAATTGGGAAAGGTTTTTCTGCTGCATATAAATTATGTGCAACATTAAATTTACCCAGGCTCAGTAAAACTGCATACACCAATCATGAGAATAAACTTATGTCTGTGATTTCAGAAGTAAGTGAACTGTCGATGCAAAAGGCAGCTAAGGAAGTTTTGAATATTCATTCATCTAAAAATAAATTAGCTGAATGCGGTGTTTCTGTCGATGGAACATGGCAGCGTAGAGGTTACACTTCTATGAATGGGTGTGTTGCTGCTTTGTCAATCGACACTGGCAAAGTAGTGGACATTGAAATAATGTCATCATATTGTCCGACCTGCAGAAAGCTTTCGAAAATGCCTAAAGGTATTGTATCCGAGACGCTTGAAGCAGATCATGTGTGTCGAAGCAATTTTAAAGGTTCCTCCTTAAAGATGGAAGCTGTTGGCGCAAACAGGATCTTCAAACGATCAATTGTGAAACGAGGTTTGAAGTATTCACACTATTATGCTTCATCAGCGTGAAAGACACATATGGGAAAGATAGCGTAACTAAACTGGAATGCATTGGGCATGTTCAGAAAAGAGTAGGTGCGAGATTGCGCAAACTGAAATCCAAAAATAAAAGTTTATCTGGTAAAGGTAAACTTACCGATTCGTTTATTGACAGATTGCAAAATTACTATGGAATTGCTGTTCGAAGTAATGTTGGCAATCTACTCAAACTTCAACAGAACGTCATTGCGGCCTTGTACCACTGTGCATCGAGTGGCAAGAAACCCATGCATGGACAGTGCCCTATCGGGAAAGATAGCTGGTGTTATTATCAGCGAGCACTGTCTTGCGGCAAAAAGCCCAAAGAAAAATATAATGGCTTATCCAATGATGTATTAAATTTAATTAAACCTACATATTTAGAACTGTGTTCTAAAGAACTTCTGTCAAAGTGCCTTCATGGTAAGACACAGAATGCCAATGAATGTTTTAATGGCATAATTTGGCAGAGGGTACCGAAAGAGGTTTTCGTGTGCCTTAAAATTTTAAAATCTGGTGCATTGGATGCTGTTATACAGTTTAATGATGGGTACAAGGGTTGTGTTGAAATTTTAAGGAAATTAAATGTAACGCCTGGTTATTTTACCTTAAAATCTTACAAACACCTTGACAGTTGTCGAATTTTTGAGGCTGCACGTCATTCAACACCAAATGTAAAGCAGCGTCGAAAAATACTCAGAGCTCTTAGGAAAAAAAAAATTAATGTATTAGAAAGCAAAGAAGGTGTTATATATAAATCAGGGGCATTTTAAATATATTTTATTATGTTTATTATTAAAAATTGCAATTGAAAGTTTGTTTTTGATTTTTCTCAAAATGAGTTTTCTTGACATATTTACATATGGCAACGTAGATATCAGAAAAAGTTATGAACCAAATTAATTGAAATTTTGCAAGTGTCTTCCTTATACAATTTTTAAGGACCCCTACCACTTTCATGATTATAAAATTGATATATTTTTAGTAACAAAGGTGTAAATCATGTATTGTTGTAACTTTTTTATGATTTTTCATTGTTATTTGACTCCAAACAGAATAAAAATTATTGTAATGAGATTTTCATCATGAAAGTAGTACCAGCCCCAAAAAATGATATGATGAATAAGATAAAAGTTACAGAATAATGATATTTTTGTTTACTTTTGAGTTATGAGCGTTATTCTAATAATCAATTTATGTACTATTTTCACTATGTTTTTCACTCCAAAATTTTTTTTTGATTTAAAAGCAAATTATTAAGTGTGTTTTTCATAGTTTTAGGTTATATTTTAGCATAAAAAAGTATTTTTATAACAAATATCAATGTATTTCTTAAAGTTTTCTTCGAAGGTGTACGGATACCTTAATCGACATTCCGTAGGCTTCAAACATCCATTTGTCTATGTACGCCAATGATACTGCCATTATGTCCTAACACATCTGCAATCGGAACATTATTACCAGATTGCATAATTGCATCTCTCGATTACAGCTCTGGTTCATTGATTGGAAAATTAAAGTAAATGCATCAAAATACCCTTGCCTCCTCTTTACAAAACAACGGTGTATTGGCAATGTGCTAACTGTTGCCATTTTCGACCAACCCGTCCCCTGGTTCACTCAATACAAGTAGATACAATTCAATACAAGTACTCAATATAATTGCGTTATTTTTAGACGTAAAAATAACTTTTGCCCATCATATCCGAGAAGTCCATAGAAAGGCTATCGGAATGAGCAGAACACTCACTCGCTTAATTTCTCGAAAGAGTAAGCTTTCAATCCAGTGCAAAATTCTGCTCTACAAGTCCTTCCTGGGACCGATGATGTTGTATGCTTCACCCACCTAGGCATCGGCTACATCTTCTCATCTGAAATGATTGCACTTCTTTCAGAGTATCCACCTTAGGAAATTGTGAAATGCTCCCTGGTTTGTTAGGACCGAAATCCTGCACAAGGATTTTAAAATCTAACTAATTTTAGAATTCATTAAAAAACGATCAAATTCCGTTTTCAAAAGGATCTCTCAAATACCTAATGATTTACTTCAAAATTTACCTGCGCAATATGCAACAATTGCATCATCGCTAAAAAGACCACGAGCCGCACTCGGCCATCAGTATCAGCATTTCCCAGTCCTAAAAAAACTGAGAAATCAGAGAAGTAATTTATAGGTAATATCCTAAGCGTTTTTAATTTTTCAGGACTTCACTTCATTAATTGCAAGCACGAATAGCTCCGTTGTGTTTAGCGGAACAATATCGATAACTTTAATAAGGTTTAAAATTTTTTTCACAAATGAATAGAAACCGTAGAAATAAATTTATAATCTGCCTATTAGAGACATTTTCGACCATCAGTTGTCACTAGTGGCGCTGCCAAAATCGTATAAAACTCCATTTCCAAACCTCTTTCTCCTCGCGCTTTAAAACATTTCTCATTTTTGGCAATCGTTTCCTCTAAGTTGGCATCGACAATGATATTAATAAAAATTTCATTAATTTCAGACAATTTTATTTTTCTAAAAATTCATCTCTAAATCCCACGGACGACAGGTTTTTCGGAGTCGATTTTCGTCTCCGAACTGGTCCCGCACCTTTTACTCTCTTGATCAACGCGATCGTCGCTCTTTAGCTTACTTCTACAGCGTTCGATCGCAATTCGATCTCTTATCTATTAAACACCTTGAATATTTCAGCAATCTCTGCTGAAATCCCAGGCTTTCTTTGCCTTGATCCTAACTTTGATTAACTTTTTAACAATTAAGAAAACTTAACTAATTATGCTCTTTTACTTTATTTTAGTTCTGATGAGAGGGTTAATTAATAAATTAATAGGAACCTCGTAATTTTCGCCGTTTCCTTCAAGATAAAGGTGATGAGTGTTTTGGGTCTTTCGCATCACGTGAATTCCATAATGTCAATATTTTTCACTAGATTAAATTTCGTTTGTCTAGAAATACCAAACTTTCAGGCCTGCCGAAAGAATTCAGCTGTGTTTTAAGAGACATCTTTGTCGGAATGTGAGAGATATCACGTAGGGAGGTGGTTGATTACATGCAACGAATATATTTTGATCTCCTTTCGCAATTTATACGTAATCCAACAAATTAATTTTTTTTCACTTAACGAACGTATCTGTAAATGAAAAAAAAAATTGTAAAAACAATAACTTAGAGACATTCTTAATACTTTGTTGGATTAAGTATTAGTGCAAATCTTACATTACAAATCTTACTAAGATGAGTAATTTATTTTAATGACTGTATCGTTCTGAATTTACAAAACATACTATTCGTTATAGTTTATAATGTTCTGTGAAGTTTGTTTCATGTAATGTTTCTTTTTAGAAAGGTATGTTGAGATCTTGATCGGTAACTGTTTCTCATCAAACTAAACAAAATGTGCCCCCTAAAAAAATGTTTTCGAACTATTTACTTTAAAAACATTTAATCATCTAAGTGTCGAATGTAAAAGTAAAAAATGAAGATTGGAAAGTCAGACATTCCATAAAAACAATTATATTCATTAAAATACCTTATTTAAACTCGAACGTTTTTTATTCCCATGCTCAAAATACTGCCGATGGACAAATAATGTGGATATGCATACTAGGCCTTTCCTCTTTTTACTATAACATATTTTTATATTTTTCTTTATAAAGAATAATAATTTTGTGAGCTTAAGAAAATCTTTAAGTTACTAAAAAAATATTACAAACTTAGAAGCAATTTGCTGTTGCACTTCCCTCGAGATTTTGTTTGCAATGTATTTTTCCTGTCTTTGTGAACTTCCTTTCTATTTTGTTTTCCGTTGCTATTATAAAGATACATTTTCAATAAATATACATCATGAAGATTCTTATTTATTAAAAAATACATTCTGATATAAAAAGGAATGTATTTAAAAAGAAAAACCACTATTTTAAATAAATGATTTTTTTTAAATATTTGTCTCAGCATGCGGTAACTGAATTGGTTTTGAATAAGGCTAATACTTGAAACGGCGCTCTGAAAGAGAAGCCGTGTAACATCATGAATATAAATTATATTAATCCGATTATGTTAAGGTAACAAACCCTTCCCTAAACCACCAAAACACGCACCTAAAAACAATAATATTCCACTGAAAAAAGCAATAAGGGAAACTTTCGCTCAAGCATTAACTTCTTCTCAACAGATGGCGCAGCCTACCACTGAAACTCGCAAAAATACACCTCACTATTATAATCAAAATAAAAGCCATAATCCAGTGAACAACACTATACAAGCAATTGAACAACTTAAAGAACTTGCAGAAACTTTCGCTCTAATACCACGTCCTTTAACTAATTTACATAAAATTAAATCAGCTAAAAATAACACTGCAAAGATAACGGCAATCATTCAAGCTTTAATGTTAAAAGATGAATAATTAAAAAACCACTTTTTTAATTTTTTCAAATTATATTCATATATATTACGAAATAAATCTAATCATCTTTCCTTTTGCATTTCCAAAACAAATTTTAATGTTTTTCTTTCATTTTAATTCAAAAAATGCAACCAATAGCAGTTTCAGCGCTACTCACTTCTCAGCCAATGAAAATTCTGTACCCCAGATTTTCATCAAACTATTTTTATTTTTCGACTTTACCATCCAAAAATGAAAACTCCATTCTTCCCAAGCCACTTCTATATACAAGATATGAGCCTGAAGAGCGCTCCGCGCTTTAGGCGCCCATAGAAACATGAACGTCAACGTGTGATCAATCACATTTCATTAAAACTGAGGAAATACGCACCATTGTGTTAGAACTTGTCTTAAATTGGATCAATGAGTTATTTATTTCTTATAATCTCGAGATTTCAAACAGTAAAAAATCTTTCAATTCCTAAATGAATGTAACATTGATTATTCAGTTTTGTTAATAGTTATACCGAGGTGCGTTGGCTATTTTAATCAAGTTTCTTAATCTACTCTGGGATTTGAATTGAAGAAATGAGCCAGTTTTATTCAGTAAAATTTGAAATAATTTTTTTTTTTGTTCAACAAGAATACAAGTTTTATGCTTCAAGGTCGATACAGTTTTTTCACTTATATGATAAAAAATATAACTGATAGAAGATATATATATATATCATAAATGTGTTTATGATTATTTGAGATGAATTTAAGAATATGGGATTTGTTAAAATTTAATTGCAATTTGTTAAAATTACATTTCCCACAGATAACTTCAATATTATTAGTGACGAATATTTGATTATCTGTGTTACGATAATATAATATTCAACTGTATGTTTTGTAACGGTTTCTAGAAATTCTTTTACAGGCTCATCATTGTAATGTGTTTCATTTAATTCGCAATTGGAAAAGAAACGGTATAACTTGCCCTTACAATATTGTGTGTCTATTGTGCTGCTGAAATAAACATTCTTCATTGGATTTTTAATTATGATTTTTATTCTGTCAGCTGCAGTCTATTTTTTTAAATTTTTCTTTGATACTTTTTTTTTTTTTACATTTCACGAGCATCATATTGTTAAGCTTTATTTTGTAGTTTCTTTTTATACTGTACGCTTTAAATACAAGGTCGTTTTCTCGGCAAATTAAACATATTATTTTTTTTCCTTGAATAATGAAAGACTATTTTTCTATCATTTGTTCACTACATTGTTTGCTTTCATCCAGAATTTTCTCTATGTATTCCGACAGAAAATTTCAAAAATTATTAAAAATGAATTTCATTTCCAATTTAGCCAAGTTAATACAGCCTCTTGGAATTTCTCTGAAATGACATTTAAAAAACAATAGTGCACTCATACATAATGCCAGTGCTCATTTATTAGCAATATGAAGACACCTAGCTGTCAGACTGTCTAGACCTATACAGATTGTCTAGACCTTAAGGCCGCCTAGAATACGAAAAAAAAAAAAAAAATTAAAAATCGACGATAATTAAGTAAATGCACAGATACAGAGGGTTTCTAACTGTCATAGGGTACAATACGAAAGTTTCTTGATGGAATGTTCTTTGGGCTCGGATGGAATTTTAGTTCATATTATACAGTAGGGGTCCAATTGTCCAGTTTTGTTTATATAGTGGATTTGGCTACCTCTGTTCTGCACAACCTGTATTGTATTATATTTCATTTCTAAGCAATTTCATTTTCAAAGCGCTCCAAAAATATTTTTAGCGGCTCAGAGGATACAAAGATTCTCGATACGTCGTGATTCGGTTGACCAAGAGAGGGCGCTATTTCTTATAAGGAACTGATTTCGCAGACGCTTATTATTTCAAGATATAACTACATCAATACAAAACGACACCCTGCAGTAATGAGCAACAAGGTACTGTATCAAATCCGGAATCGTTAGTGCCATAGATTCTTATAATAGATTTCGATGAGGCATATTTCACGGATTCTTTTCAAATAAATAACACAAGGGAGACTAAAAAACCTTATTCTCCATTTGACTTTACCCAAACGCAAAGCAGAGACATAAGTATCAAGGATTCGACAATTATAGTTTTTTTTGAGAAAACGCGCATATTTGATTGACTGGTTGTTAAAATAAAATTTTAAATCTAATTAATATAAAATACTTTAAATTTATGATGAATTTCGGTCAAATTTTAAAATGAACGGATTGAAATGTAAAATAAGCTTAGATGTTAAAAAATATATCAATTGTTTTGTTTATACATTCATGCAAGAATTTATTTTCGTTACTGCCGATCACATATTTCAAGGACATCCTAATTTTTTTCAGCGTACGACAAAAATTGCGAAATCATTCATGGCCTATTTTTATATCTCTCTGTTTCTCTCTCTCTCTCTCTCTTTAGCGTTTGTACCTTTCGTTTAACTACTTTTTTTCATTTTCTTCAAAGAAGTTGCCGTTAGTTATATATTTTCAGTTAATTTACATGCAAATATATTAAACCACTAATTACGTTGGTGAATCTACTGAATTTGCTTAACTGGCTCAGTTATTTTTTATAATATCCATTTTTGGGATGTGAGGGTCATTGGTGACGGATATTCACTGCGGTATGATGCCAATTGAAAATTTGTATTCATTCCTAGAGATGCGAGTTTTTTCCTTGTTCATTAGAAAACATTACATCTATTATTAACAAACACAAATGTAAAGTCAATACTTTGTTGACATTCTGCATATTTTTGTGCGGACTTTCGTATTTTTTCTTGCAAATGTAACTGTTACTAATAAAGAGTTAAGTAAGAATTTTTTTAAACTTTCAATGGCTCTTAATCTTGAAGGGGGGGGGAATAAGTAATTTATTATGTATTCGGTGTGATGAACCTTGTTTAATTAAATTTAATAAAACTTTTAATGATGGAATTGAAAGGATAATTCTACATTAATTGGCAATTAATTCTCAAATTAATTTAAAGGATCTGAAGAACTTGCATTTTTCTAAATACTTACTTAAAACATTTTAACCATGAAAATGTCAGATTAAAAAGCAATGTGATACTTGGCATGTCACATAATCTATAACAAATAACTATAAACTTTGAAATAACAAATTAAACCTCGAAATTATTTGTGTATAATACACACAAAATATTACTGATGGAGGAATAATTTTATGTTCAAACATTGCTTTTCCTCACACTTTTTAATAAATAATATAGAATTATGCTTCAATTTCAGATCATATTCATAGATATATTATGTATTAGTTAGTCACAAAATAAAAATATAACACTAGAAGGAGTTTATAAATATTGGCGGCATGTCTACCTTTACTTATGGAACTAATTTCCGCCCTTTGTCAGGATTCTTTTCTGTTTTTGAAACCCGTGTAGCTTAAAAATGCACTTGAATCTTATATTCTAACACATTGTTTTAGTTACTGAAATATTAACACTTATTGCATAAATTTATGTTTCATATATTCTTATTTATGAAGTAAGATTCATGTGTAAAAATAGTTTGTTTGTGAGAATAACATCACTATTTGAATGGCATATTTTCTTTTACTTTTCTCTTGGTAGCAACTGCTAATTCAAACGTGTCGCCAATATTTTGAAAGGCGTTCATAGAATTGCAGACGTGTAGATTCTAAGAAATGTTTGATGTAGAGTTTGCGCACGAATGCGTAAGCAGATGAAGAAATCGTCCCCGCATATTGGCTAACATTTCTTTGCATATCAATTTATTCTTATGTATATGTTACCGCCAACATTAAGAATCCGGCATTCTATAGAATGCCTGAACCTAGACGGCAATATATGAAACGATTTATATTTCACACGTTTCCTAGGCATTCTACAGAATGCCAAATGAGAAACCGGCAAAGTATAAAATACATCTCCGATTCGTTTCGAATATCACGTGACACGACACGTGATTTTTAACGCGCGCCTCAAGCTCTGAATTTGTGAGTTGCAATTTGCAGTTTGTACGGGAGTGTCAAAATACGCAATTTTACTTAAATTTGTCAACAAAAAATATTTTTTTACTGTGCTGCATGAAAATGGAGAAGCAAGCTGTAGAAATAGAGACAGAGTCATCGTCTGTAGACATGAAACAACGATTCAAAGATGAACTGTGCAAAATGAGTTAACCTGGCACAAATTTAAAACATACGCTTAGAGCGTACATTTGTATACATAAATGCGCCGCTTTAGTACTTGCTTGGGCAAAGCTTACCGTACTCCGCGTGCAAATTTATCATGGTGTAACAAGATCATCGTACAAAATTTGAGATTCTCAAATCTCTAATGTCAAAAAGAGCTGAAGAAATAGCCCACACCCTAGTGGACATATTCGCGTTGCTAGGAGCGCCATCTATATTACATTCTGAAAATGGAGGGAATTTGCCAATAATGTTGTGACCAGCTTGAAGGAGTTTTGGCTTGCACTGAAGATCGTCCATGGGAAGCCTCGCCAATCACATTGAGAGGGTAGTGTCGAAAGATCTCATCAAGACATCGAAAATATGCTTTGTACTTGGTTGCAAGATAATAAATCTCACCGCTGGAGTGAAGGACTGCGTTTCGTAGAATTTATGAAAAATAGAGCTTATCATTCTTAGATCAAAAGAACGTCATACGAAGCGCTTTTTGGCTGCAAACTTAAATTAGTGCTTACAACGGTTTTTTTTTTTTTTTACCCGAAGATGTTTTAAAAGACATAAATACAAAGGAGCAGCTAGAAAAAGTAATAGAAAGTGTCCAAATAATGGAAAAAGGCTAATGGATTCAAAAAATATGACGAAGGCATACTTACCGAAGAGATTTTCGTCTCTGATACCTATTGTGTGTGTTTAAAGGAAACAAGTGATATACTTGCATGCAAAATGTGTCGACAAAAAATTCATACCTTCTGCGGTCATGCTAGTAAATATGATGAAATGGATATTTTGTGCAATATTTGTTTCAAAACTGAAAATGTTATAGAAAGTGAAATTAACTCTAAAATCAATCTCGAAATACAAGCCAAAAAAATGAAAATGAATTCTGAAATAAAATTTCCCACTGCTTCTTAGGGATCTACTGTGCGCGTTCCTATTCCTGACATCGACAAGGGGCGAGGTGACTCGCGTAATATATTGGCATCTGTAATGAGTGCGACAGAGGATGGTTTCTATTGACTTGGAACTTCTGAAGGAATTTTAAAACGAGTATTTGCGAGATCACAATTCACTTTATGCCCTAAAAACTTGCTTAGAATTGAAAATATTCATGACCAAGAAATTCCTCTCCGGTCAGTTGCAATTGCTCAGTCCAATGACAGCGGCGAAGGATTCGTCAAATGTATATATAAATGAAAGTGCCAAAATATGAAATGTCTTTGCTTGAAAAATATAATTAAATGTAATTCAAAATGTCATTCAAGCCTGCAATGTTACAACAAGTAGGTTAATTTCTTATTTTTATATGAAAATTTTGTTTCCCTTAAAAAGAAAAACATAAATTATGTTTTGTACAACTTTCATTTTTCTTTACGCATTTTGAATCATTTTTTTTAACCCGGCATCACTCGTCCAACAAAAACAAACAGAATTACTCGCGCAGAGTATCTCACACCCATGCACATTTATTTCTGTTTTCTACCACAGAATCTTTTCAAAAAAATAATAAAAAAGAATTAAAATAGTAGAATTCAATTCTAAATATATATTTACAAATAAAACTTACATTTAGTTTTCACATTTTATGCAAAAGCATACCATGTGTTTCATGCAAGCATTAAAGTAGATTAATACAATTATAAATATATGCTAACAAATAACACTTACACCTAGTCTTCCTATTTTCTGCAAATACATGCCATGTGTTTCCGCAATATGTGTTTTTCAAACTTTTCACAAATAAATTTAGTTTTTCTGTCGCTTTTTTTAGACAATTATCACCTCGAATCATCTGACTTTTCTAACAGGTGGTCGCGATGTCTTCAGCCTCCGATCCCAGTTTTTCTATTAAGTTTCTTGGAAGCACTGCCTGTTGGCTTCTATTTTCCTTTAGTTCTTCTACAAGAATGAATCTCAAACTTTTTTAAAATAAGTGTCTGGTTTGATTTTGAGTAGAGGGTTTCTTCGTAGATAACAAAAGGATGCCAGCATTTATTACTGAAACGTTCAATAACGCAAAAAAAATATAAACTTGGGCCAACGATTACATTTTCTAGCTGTAGAATATGTTTTGGCCATTTCTTCAACAACATCAACTGCGCCTTTAGTGAAATTATAAGATGTGATGATCACAGGTTTTTTTTTCAATTCTCCTATAGATGGATCTATTGCGTCAGTATTACGCATTTCTGAAAGTAAAACATCATTCATATTTTTCTTTGGTGTATATGACATAATTGTTGTTCGCTTTTTGTAACAAAACATGGAGAAATAAATTATTTCTTTTCCTTGAAACCAAAGATGCTTGAGGAATTTTTTTTTAATTTTTTCTCATGGTTCCAACAATAGTTAATTTTTTTTCTGTAAAAGCTATTCTGACAGAGGTTAAGATGTATACCAGTAATTAACTGTCAAATTACGCCCTGATTTATAGAGTGGTTCTATTGAACCTTTTACAACACAACTTAATATAGTCTACGCATTATCGATGTAAACTTCTCTCTCATATTGGGCCAATATATCTTATAGTCTTACTTTTAACGAGGTTCTAATAATCGCCAGCATCATAAGGAGAAATTGATTGATATTTAGCGAACTGCAGTTTTCCCGAATATCTGTTGCAGATACTTGAAAATCTTTCGTTTATGTGTGTGTGCAAAATATATAACCATCCAATTAATAATTTTATTTCTGCTTCGGATGTTTCGTTGACAGAATCTCTTTCTCGTGAAAAAACGATCTTTAGTGACTAATATCTTGTACCTTTTTTACTAAGTTTGAATCAATTTGGTCTAGTATTTCAATGCTTCTATAACAGAGCATCTTTTGAAATACATACATTTCGAAGTTTTGTGATAAAGTGTTTTGAAACTTACTCTAACGTTTTCGACAGATTTCTCTTTTTCCCAAACTGTTTCTTTTATTCCTTCTATAAACCTTTGTTATCATATTCTATGGTCATCTTCTTCTGAATCTGAGTCAATCGTTGCAGAAGAATCCATAATTCTGTGATTGTTCTGTCACTATAACGTTCTCCTCCGAATGTACTGTATCCAATAAATGTCTTAGAGCTGTGTTTCTTCATCAAATTAAAAAACATATACTATGGTACAAGAAATTGAAAACTTTCGCGTTTTTTAAGCTGTAACAGGAAAAAACTCGCGCAGGTCTGACTTGCTGGTAGGATAAACAAATATATGTTTTCAAATTCTCTCCTGTTCCTTTCCCTTCAAGGTTGTTACAATCGGCTCCAACAGGAATCCACCCATTTCCAAGGTAAGGAAGAAACATTGAAAAAGAAAGAGGAGGTGGGTATATGATACCCATTGCGAAATGGCTTTGGTCATGGAACTCTGAAGTCATTTTTTAGAAAAGCACATTATTTATAATACGCTTACTAGGACGTTTTTTTTCATACTTTTGCCTAAATAACATTTATCTGTTCTATAAAATGCCCGGTGATATATACAATACTAGAATAACAAAATACTCATATTTCGCACCTTATCTCGCTTCAGGCGACCTATGTAATGCCTAGGCGTCACAGTGATTCCGCTCACTGCCGATGACATATACCAACAATAGAATACGGATCTCTCAATGTTGAATTTTGTTTGTTTATTGGGAGAGCCGCCAGAAGTAACTTATAGTATGGCAAAGTTACAGTTTAGTCTCCTGATTCTACAATGACGGCCTTCAGAAGTTCAGAGTGATTGATTGAACGTCAGTACAAAAAGAAGTAACATGGACACTGAAAAGAACTAGCCAACTTTGAGAGCCTCGGTAGAGCGGTGACACACTTGATTTGTCTTATTTATTAAAGATGATTTGATATAAAAAGTAGTATATTTGAAAATAACACTACTGTTTAAATAATTTTTTTATAAAGGTTGCAAACTCTTCCTAAACGACCAAAAAAAAAAAAAAAACCCACCTAAAACAATCAGAAAATTTCACTTTCATCAAGCATTAACTGGCTTCTTCTCAATAAAGCGCAGCTCTACTAGGCTCTAAAACTCAAAAATACACCTCACTAATATAATCAAAATAAAACCATAATCAGACAACATTATATAAGCAATTAGACAAACTAAAGAACTTGCAGAAAATTTCATCTTACCAGGTCTTTCGCTAATTTTACATAAAATTAATCACTAAAAATAACACCGAATAGCAGCAATCGTTCAAACTCAACAATTTAAATGATGAGTAATTACAGATATTTTCTTAATTTTGATTATGCTTATATAGTATAATTAAGTCATTTTCCATCTTTTCTTTGCGTTTCAGTAAAAGTAAAATGCTTTCATTCATTTAATTCAAGACAATATTAGCGGTTTCAACTTTACTCTCAATAGTAATTCCTGCCTTGAATTTTCATCCATTGCTAAATTTTTTCGTTTTTGCCATCCCAAAAGTAAAACTCCATCCTTCAGTAACTATTTGCAAGATTTGGGACTTTAAAAGGCTCCGCTCTGGCGCCATAAAGTAATGTCAACGTCAACGTGCTACAAAAAACTGCTGGTATACGTCTGGCCAGAAACATCATCAGTATGCCGTGTACTCAAATCATGATTACGGTAAAAGTGAAGCTGCCTTTGAAGAATGTATGGGTATTTTCATTGTACAGGCAATAACACGCCGCAAACGTATATAGATTGGTACTTTGCTGCGCATAACCGTGGGGTGGTGGAATTCTGTACGCATAATTCTGCGTCAAGAACAAATCTTCGTAACTAATCGACAAAGTAATTTGTCAACAAATTTAATAGTAGGCAGTCTGCGTGTCTCGGGGATATAAACCCGTAATAGCAGCACCTCTAACAGACATTGAACTTAGCTGGTGATCTTGAACTTCGATTCAACTTTATTTTCACATAATCAAAGAGAAATATTGAATATTATCTAAAATAATACAAGATCTATCTGTTTTATATATAAACTGATTCCTCCCCAGCACATATTCTAACGTGCATGAGGTGTTTCCATTTGCATTTGAAAACGTCTCAAAATATTTTTCATGTTTTTTTATTTTCAGACACTACTTGTGATTTGTTTACTTCTCTTGATCATCAATTGTTTAAAATTGCTGTCTTGAAATTGGATGTTTTATGCATCAATATTTAATTTCACTTTATTATATAGTTCACTTTGATTCTATCATCTCGTTTCAATTTTGTTCCATGAGTTTATAACTATGTTTTTTCAAAATATACTAACTTTCGATATTAATTAACAAAACTTGTTTTTTATGTTCCAAATCTGCAAAAAAGTAGGATTGGTTTTTTGCACCTATTAATTATATTTTTTGACTGTTACGTTCAAGTTTCTAATCAAATAGTCTATATTATGAGTGTATATATTCTGAAATATTTCAATTAGAACGAAAATGTTCTGTTGTTCAATATATCTAATGATTATTAAAAAAAGTCAGAGTTGATTAAATAATAGCAAAATATAGATTTTCAAGTTCATTTTGCCTTTTGATTACTAAAAAGAAAAATAGTATGTAATAAGGTTGAAACTGGATGCAATGCCAGCAGTTTAAAATATAATAGAACACCACTCACATTTCCCAATCTAGTACGATATCATTAGCATTTTATGATACCAAAGCATTGTATTCGATTGAAATAAGAATGGCGCTTTCATAAAATGATCTCTCTCAACACTGATTAATCTAGGTGTACACCAAACTTCGGCTTGCTATAATGCGGGAAGATAATAACTGAAATGCATTTGCCAATAGATTCTTGTCAGAGGAGTTGAGGTCACCGATTGATTCTTTCCACTTGAATAACACTGAAGAAACTAAGCAAAAACTTATTCCTAAATTTGTTTTCTCAGGCAAGATAAAAGGTTTAGTATATCAGGCTTTTTGAAGTTACGCCTTTTTTTTAAAGAATACTCAATCGATTGTATTGTTCTTTGAAGATTTAAATTGAATTCTTGCAAAATAATTTAAAGACTCGTTAAATTTCAGTGATTTAAAAGTAAAGATAACATCAGGAAAAATTTAAAATTTTAAAAATATTAGTCAAAATTACATTAATATTTTTATCTTTGCGAAAATTTGGGGTTCGTTCTTGCACATATAGTCAGGATAACTCAAGAAATTATTCATTCCTCTTCTATGCAATGCTTTACTTGTAATCTAACTCTTGTTAAAACAATTTTCACTTTCAGCTGAGGGCTTTTCATTCGTTTTATGTTAGCCGAACGACTTAAAAATTTCACAGAAAATACATTCTAGTATTTTAAACTCCGTTTTTCTTTAAAAGTCAATCATGTCTTCCTCATCTGCTGAACTTGAGCTCAGGTCTTGTTTTACTAATAAAGTGAATGCATTTCAATAGATGTGCTTTTTTTACTTCATCATTAAAGACATGGTTATTAAAACATGAGATCTACAAAACAACCGGTTTGATGATATTTTTCACATTTTTCCTTGACCTACATTGTTTTTTTAGAAGCAATATCTCCTGCTAACAAAAGGTTAAAAGTATTCTTTTAATCTTTCACATCTAAAATTTGTACAGTAGTATTCGGTATAATGCAGCTTATAAACGCTGCGGAGTCTAACGGAGTGTTAGAGGAAGGAATAAGTATATGGGAGCTGAACGCTTTGCAGTCTTGTGGAACCTCAACACTTCCAACTGAAGAAGGCCATTTGATTTCAATATTCAGCTTCTCTTTGGGGAGTACTGTTGAGAATCAGAAGAATGTTCAATCGCTTCTTCGTCTTATTGGTGTAACACTAGAAGTATTTCAGGCCGCAGGGCGACATATCGGTCCGGTATTAATATAAAGACTGCAGTAAAGTTGGAATTAAAACGACTGGATCAGTAGCTGTGCTCTGATTATCTGATATTCTGGTAAGATTGGTTTGGACTGGGTTTTGGTCAGGGTGGCGCTGATATCTTGGTTTCCCACGGATTTTCTTGAGGAGGAGCTTTTAATTGGCTGCTGGCTGATGTGTTTGAATTAGGTGTGTTTATGTTGTAGAGGCGTATGCAGCTTGTAGATAAATGAGTAAGTTGCAGTGAATAAAATTTTTGTTTAAATTAAGTATAAGTGGGTGAGAAAAGAAATTAAGGAGGTTGTACAGAATGAAAAAGTATATTCTGGTCATTTAATGATTTTCTCTTGGGGTGTAATTTTCAAGATTAATCATGATGTTATGGTGAGTTTGAAGTAGAAAAGTTTTTTGGCCAGTTTTGGATATGTTTTCTAATGTTGGGGATTTGTGTTAGCTTTTAGGATTTTATTATTTCACAGTGTACCATCAGTTGCGAGTGTAATCGGAGAGTTGAGCTTTGTGTTTTCGATGATTAATATGCATGCATACATAGAAGTGGACGTACATAAGTGATAGTGATTGTGGTGGCTGTGTGTGCAGAAACAATTTGTTTTTTAATAATCATTTGAAATCCCGGCAGTGGGGAAAATACATTTTGCTTTTGTGGAATTTTTCACTTGAGTGATTAATATTGTTTCCATGTAAATTTTTTGTCTGAAATATAAAGTATTTTGTTTATTTTGATTACAGTATTTGTGTATTGATGAGGGTTAAATTGTTAATAATTCTTTTCTGGAAAATAGATTGCTGCGATTTCTCGACATTAATCTTGATCGTTATCAGATTTTCAAGTATTTTTTTAGTTGTTTATTTAGAATTGCGAATACTGTTTTTGTGTTTTGTAATGGCTGTGCATCAACACTTTATGTTTAATATCTTTAAAGGTACTTTTGTGTGAGTATATCATTTACAAAGTATAGTTAACTAAAATTGGGCTGATAAAGATGTTGAACTATCATATTTTGTGAAAGTAGGAAGAAGTGTGTTATTGATTTTAACGAATATTTCTGTTTGTGAAGATATGAAAAAATTAATTTGATAAGTAGTGCAAAGGGAAGTTGTAGTTTATAAGTTTATGGAGGTAAGTAACTATCAGACTGCGGTCGAAGAGCTTTTGGATAATGAGCCATGTTGATTTACTACGTTCAAGTCAGATGAGATATATGTTAGTTTGATTAGGAGGTAGAGGGGTACGTGAAGCCGTAGTAGTTAGGGTTACGAATATCGGAAGCGTCAAAAAAGTAGTTGTTGGTCTTTTCAGTATGATTATGTTTAGCAAGAATAAAACAATGCTATTGGTCGATAGTTATCAGGTAGGTGAGATTTTCCCCTTTTGGGATAAGGAAAGACTATTGAGTTTTCAAGATTTTCAAGAAAAGTATTGTAGTTTAAGTATTATATTAGTAAATATGTTAGGTGAAGAGATTTTTGTTTATTTATTTGTGATATTGGCTGCCAAGGAGCTTTTATTTATTACAATATGAATATGCTTCATTTTGGACAAACAGTTTCAATATTATATGAGTGGAGGGGATTTAAAGTTTGTAGACGAGTGTGTACTTTTTGATCAATTTCAGTTTTGTATTTATGGAGACGTTTGTTTCTGAATCAGAGACATGAATGGGTAATACTGGGAGGTTGAATTTTTAATGTCTGAATTCAGCAGTATTATTGTTGTTTATTAGTGTAAGTCATGACTTCTTTTGCTTTTGAAGGATTTAAGTAATTTTCCATATAGTTTATGGCATGTATGTAAAGTGTTTTACAGGTCAGAATCCAATTGATATTTCTTTTTTTTGATTTGGTTTTGAATTATAGCTTTGGCCAGGGAGTCAGTGATTTCTTGAAATATTTTTTTTGGTTTGTTTCGTAGTTTAATAGTTATTTATGTTGGGTGAATTGTGTATCTTTCGTTTTTGTTGTGATTGGTGTGGAAGCTTTTTGGTATTGCATTATTAAATACATTTTGTGAAGATCATTAATTTTTTGTTTAAGTTATGTATGCTATTATTGATGTTAGGAAGTGGATATTATGTTTATGTTATTGTTAATTTCTTGTTGAAAGAGTTTCCAATTTATCGTGATGGCTCTTTTGTTGATGTGATGTGTAAGGGTAAAATTAAATTCAAGAATTATTGGGTTATGGTCTGATGAAAGTTCAGGTATGGAGGTGATGGTGTGCTTTTAGTTAAAAAATTTTATGAGTGCAAAATCTATGGTGGTGGCTGAGTTGTGACCGTATCTTGTGGGTGTGGGTGGGTATGCTAGTGTAATGTCGTGTTGATTAATATAATTATATAAGTTAACCCCTCTAGGTGTGTTAGTGTTTGCGTTCCATGTTTGGTGTTTCGCATTGAAATCACCTATAATGACACAATTGTTATTTAAGTTAAAGATGGTGTCAAGATCTTGTGTGAAATTGGAGTAGTGTGATGACGGGGGTATGTATGTGGAGACGAGGGTGACCGCTGAGTGGTTAGGTGGGGTGAGAATAACTATGGTTGCTTCTATGTGTGGAGTGGTGGGGTAGTTAGGCGGTGATGTGCAAGTGAGTTTTTAATATAAATCATGGTGCCTCCTGATGCAATTTCTTGCGTGTGCCTATCGTCTCTGTAGGCAGTGTAGTTTGGGAGGTGTACAGTGTTTCGTGGTCTCAGGTGTGTTTCTTGTATCATTATTAAGTCTGGGGAATGCTTCTGTACAAAATCTCGTAGCTCAACAATACGAGATTTTAAACCATTCGCGTTCCATGAGCAAAGGCTTAAGCCGAAAAATTTGTATCTATTGTTCTGTGGAGCTATTGTTAATTGGTTTATAGAATTGGTCATCATTGTCCAACAGAGCTTCTATTAAAGCATAGGTTTTGTTTGTCTTGCCTTTTGCTGCTTTAATTTTGGAAATGTTCTTGAGAAGACCTGGGAGTTGTTTGAATATTTCTGTTAGAGTTTGGAACATCTCTATGGCTTGAAATAAGTCAGGTGTTTCCTCTTCTTCTTCTATTTGTTGCTTTTTGTTCTTTTGTTGCATATGCTTGTTTACAAGGTTTATTGCTTTGGTTCTATTGTTTTTGTTTGAGCTGGTGGTAAGTTTTTCTTGTTGTGGTGGTGGGTTTGTTTCTGGTTCCTGTGGCGCCATCTGTTTTTTGGAAACGGCGTTAGCAAAAGTGAAGTTTTCTTTGATCAAGTTTTGTCCTTTGGCGATTATGTTTTGCTTTTTCGGAGGTTTTGGGAACTTTTCGCAGCCTCCATATGAGGCGAGGTGTCCCTGATGGTCGCAATTAATGCACTCGGGGTTTAATATTCTTTCTTTTATTTGGCAGTCTCTGGTGAGATGAGGTTCTGCGCATTTCAGTCATCTTGGGTTTATGTGACAGTTTTCTGCCGAGTGGTGAAAAAAGTTACACCGATCACATTGTGTAACTTTATCGCTACCTCTGTAACCCTCAATTTTGATGTTCATGTAACACAGTTTGGAGATTTCAAATATTTTCTCGGCTTCTTGTGTTCTCGGTAGAGTAGCAAGATAGACCGGAAGCGGAAACTTGGTTCTCCTGTTTGTAAGTTGTACTACACGGATGGGGTTGAAACCTAATTCCAGTAGTTCTTCTTTAATATCTTCTGGATCTGTTTCCCGTGGAAGTCCTTTAATTATGGCCTTCACAGGTCTTTGTTGTACCGGGCGAATGACGTAGTATTCGTACTCGCCTCTGGTGGACAAGTATTGGACTAGGTTTCTATATTCGTCTGGGGTGTTTACATATAATTTGATATATTCCCCTGAGAGCTTTGTGTGAAGATCGGGGATAACAAAGTGTATGGCCTGAAGTTGGTGCTTGTAGTTGTTAATTTTTAACATTATTGGTGGAGGGAGTCGTTCCTTCTGTGGGAGGACGACCTCGTTTGTTTGTGTTTTATCTGATACTTGGATTTTTAAATTTTGGAATTTGTTCTGGGTGGTTGTAATTCTAGTAGATTCGGTGATTATTTGTCTTTTAGCTGTTTTTCGATTTGGGGGAGTGACGAAGCCGTCTTCGTCTTTCCTTTTTAAATTTAAGTTTTTAGTTGGTGTGGTAGGTAGAGTGGTGTGAATGTGACAGCCAGGGACAGAACAAGTAGGAAGTGATGAATACTCACCCTCCGCTGTTGTCAGATCATCCTGGGCCTTGGAGTGGAGTAGGAGATAGGAGCGGAACTGCTCGTCAGATTCGTCATGGTCAGGATTCCTTCGGTTGAACTGGATAAGCATATTTACTTCGTCTCGGTAGTGGACGAGTTTTCGGATCCGTCTTTGTAAGGCCTGTAGTGTCTCGCATGACTCCCGATTTACATCTCCAATAGGAGATTGAGAACGGGATGAAGATGGAGAAGATAAATCCATATTTAGTTCCATTGTTCCAGTTTCAGGTGCCGGGTCGGTTAATTTGAGAGTCGGGAAAATAGAATATCTTCGCCGAATAGCTCTGAAAAGAGCTGCTTCGATGTTATTTTAAAATGATTTAGTTAAAAGTACGGAGACAGCCGGTTACACAAGCCAGTTGATCTAGTCAAACCAATAATCCTCTCAGAAGTTGAAACGATTTCATCAGAATAAAGCTGGAAGAAATGTTATTCTCCAATTCATACTGCTTATGGTCGGAGTCTCTCTGACTATCAGTTCAGTTCAAATGTCTTTCTATATGTCTTATTGGTAAAATGATATATTAACTTATATATGAAGTAAAACTCATTTAATATAGTGGTGTCATTCTCAAGTATATTATTAGGAGATTTTAAAGATTACTATTTTTCACATCAATACGCATATTCACAATATGTATCTATTGAACATATGTTTTTATGATATATATGTTTCAATAAAAAAGAGAAAAGAAATTCTCATAGGACGTAAGTTAGGTTTGGAAATAAATCAGAAGAGCAAACCATTGTGTTGTTATTTCATGTTTAGAAGGGTTTAATGTAAAGAAGCTTTAAGGAAACATAACTTTATTTAAAATTTTTATAATTGTTAACGCTTGCATGTGCTATTACCGCGTCACCTGTAAATAAGGAACTTGACTGTGGATTCTAACCGTAACTGGGGAGAAGAGCGGGATTTGCTGGTGTGAATGCAAGTGAAGTGTAAAACGAGCTTCTGTAAAGGCACCCCGTGCAGGGGTCTTGTGAATCATTACAGAGATTTATTTTATACAGTCCATTGAGTAAGTGCATTATTGTGCGAGCAACTATGGCACTTTAATATTGTGTAGAGAAAGGTCCATGTGGTCCGCAACTCCGGAGTGCAAGGACCGGTAAGAAACAAAAGTTTCTAAGTGTTAGATTGTGTACCATGATTAGAAGTGAGTGATATTCTTCAGTTTGTGATATGGATTAAGTGTGATATTCCGATATTCTTCTATGAATTAAAGTGCCACATCAGTGCAGATGTGACCGCACTAAAGCAAAACTTCCATCCTGTTTTTGAGGTGAGAGAAATTTCTCTATTGTGTTTTCGTATCTGAAATTTAATAAACCATGTCTATAATTGGAAAATTAAAGAAAGACGAATTACCCCTCGTTGCTGAGGAATTAGGCTGGATGATTCCTGATGGAGCAAAAGTCGTTGAAAATTGTGATTTGTATATTAATGACATTGAATTCGTTCAAAATATCGTTGATTATGTTATTCAGTAAAAGAAATCAATTAAGGAAAGACAAATAATGAAATTAGAATCTTTTAAAATTAAACTGGCTCAATTAGAAAAGGAATTACAATTAGAAAACCTTAAAAAAGAAACTGGTCGAGATAAGTTAACTGATATAGATACCTTAAACAGAAGCACTGAAAATCTAATTAAAAGTGTAAAAACTTTAACGATTTCTGTGCCTACTGGAGTAGAATCTTATAATCCTTTCTTCCAAACAATAGAAAAAGCATTTAAAACAAAAATGTGATTGAAAAATTATGAGCGGAAATACTATTAATATATCTGGAGAAAAGGTATAAAATTTAATGATTTATATGAAAAGTAGGATATCAATAATTATGAAAAACTGAAATCTGTAATATTAAAAGAATACCACCCCACCCCACAAGAGAGTTTAAATAAATTTCGCAATGGCTGAAAATTACCCAATGAAAATTTTGTACAATTCGCGTCGAGGTTATCTGCTAATTTTGAATATTATAGTCATTTACGAAAAGTAAGCGATTTTAAATCGTCATGTGAATTGATTGTTCCGGATAAAATATTTAGCGACCTTGATAAAGAACTGAAAACGCACAAAGCAATGAAAGAGGGTGAAGGGTATTTTAAACCGCAACAACTTGCGAGAGAAATTGATATTTATCTTTCTTCGAGAGAGAAATCTAAATATGAGTCATCTATGAATGGTAGTAGAAGATATCCAATAATAAATAAAACAAAAAATCCTTATAATTCAGGGTATCAGAAAGGGATTTCAAAAGTGTTTATTTCAGAAATAAAAAACTATATATGTGTTATGAGTAAAAATGAGAAGCATGCGGTATATTTGTGTCCGCGATTTAGGATGCTTTCAGTTCAAGATCGCATTGTAATACTTAAAATAAATAATCTGTGATTTAAATGTCTTGCTTCAGAATGATATGTTAAAAGATGTTCCAGTAGAAATTGTTTTTGTGAAAAAGTACATCATAAAATGATTCATTTTTCGAGAAGCGTAGAAGATTTAATTCTAGTAGCGCCATCTATGTGTTAAGCCGGTTACTTTTCAATTGACATTTTATCTAATTTAATTTTTGCAAAAGTATGGATTAATGTGAAATTAAATGATAACTTTTCCCTCATAAAGTCCCAATATTTTAAAGATTCTAAGAAAACATTTTTCGAAAACATTAATTTGAAAATTTGCATTTATCAATTTTGTATGAAAATTATCAGTTATGTCAGATTAAAATTTAAATTGACCTTGGGACTGCTTGATTTCAATAAAAAATAACTGATAAACATCCATCACTTCGTGAGCATTTTTCTATTTTAATGCGCCTTAAAATGTCCTGAAACTTATTTCTACAATTTATTTTTGGTTTCTGATACATTAGGATCTATTACAATATATGACATATGTACTTATTTAAGAAGAGTTAGATTTAAAAATAGAAATAGTGCTCAGAACAATTATTATACTATGGAAATCATTTGTATATATATTCTAAATAATTGTAAATTAATAAACGACTTCCTGGCCAATGACATAAATGAGACTAACTATTGGATTTAATCATTGGACAGACATTGGACTTAAACATTTTAATTATTTGAACTTCGATTAACTTTAATTTACAATCAAAAATAATATATCAAGATAATACAAAGATGATCTATTTATATAATGATTCCTCCCCTTTATCGATATCTAGGCAGGAAGTGTTTCTTGTTTGAAAACGTCTCAAAACATTTTTCCATTATATTGTATTTTCTGCATTCTTGTAATTATTTTACCATTCATCATCTGTGTCAAGTGTCTTAATTGAATGTATTTATGACATTTAATACTTTCATCCATGATAAATACCTGTTTTAATTTTTCCATAAGTATACCATTACATTTTTCAATGCAAACTCATTAATTAACAAAGCTCTTATATTTTATGCTCAAGTGTTCAAAGTACAGATTAATTTTTGCACCTATTATATATGACTGTTACATTAAAAGTTTCTAAGCAAAATAAGCTCGAGTTATACAGTCTCTTCATAGAAATGGCTCAAATAGAACGAAAATTTTCTTGTAACAATGTATCTAATACAATGTGATTGTTAAAAATTTGATTATGTTTAGTCAAGTTAGTTAAAACCTTGATAATAAGCAAAATACTAGATTTTCATATGTCACCGATATTGGCTTTGGAATGAAATGTATTTTAAGAAATAAGTTCTATTCAAAATATGAGAGCAAACAATAAATTAATCAAACTCTCAAAATTATGAAATATTTTATATTTATAGATATTTCATATATTAAAATTTTTTGAATTCATCTACTCATTCAGTTGTCATAATTGTTTACATATCAACAAACTTGTCCAACAAAAATTAAATAAATCTGCGTTTAACCGTTAGAAACTGAAAATTGATTCTTCCGTACTAAAATTCAGCAGAACTGGTATCTTAACAATACCAGAACAACGCAAGTCTAAAGGTTAAGATGGCTCATATACTTTCACTTTCAAACTCGCCTCTAAAATAGATTTTTAATAGAAAACGAATACAATACTAGATATATAGTGCACAGCAGAAATAAAAATTATTATTCGTTGAATTTTACAATGATGTAGCTTATGCATCTACAACTTATTTCCTCGAAACTAATAATTATGAATTCTCTATCTAATAACATCGACAGTTTTCTCTCAAATTAATGTACCACAATTATTTAACATTTTTCCTTGTATTTTAGGTACTTAAAAACTTTAAGAATTTTTAAAATCAACCCAATTCATAATGCATCTTTGCATTTTCATGAGACATAAAATTATAAAATAACAACTCAAACAAATTTAAAAGTAAATTATTAGCAATGAAGACTTCTGGCAATCAGAGTAGGATGCTATCTACTTTAAAGAAAAATAATGGCAATAGAAGGAGAAATAGTTCTGAAATATTCCTGCTTGATCAGATGAACATCTTACTCACTTAAGTATGCAGGTTGTGTCCCAGATTTAGATGCTTTCAGTTCAAGATCGCATTGTAATACTTTAAAATAAATAATCTGTGATTTAAATGCTTGTTCTCAGAATGATATGTTAAAAGATGTCTCAGAGAAATTTTTGTAGAAACACATCATAAAATGATTCATTTTTCGAGAAGCGTAGAAGATTTAATTCAGTAGCCATCTATGAGTCAGGCTTTTCAACACTGTATCAATTTAATTCTGCAAAGTATGGATTAATGTGAAATTAAATGATAACTTTTCCCCAAAAGTCCCAGTAAATATTTTAAAGATTCTACATATTTTCGAAAAATATTCGAAAATTTAGCAATTATCAATTATGTTATGAAACCTTGACAAGTCAGATTAAAATTTAAATTGACCTTGAGACTGCTTGATTTCAATTAAAAAATAACTGATTAACTTCCATCACTTCGCGAGCATTTTTTTTTTTTTTTTTCCTATTTTTGAAACAATATCTTAAAAATGTCCTTGAAACTTATGTTCCTACAATTTATTTTGGTTTCTGATACATTAGGACTTATTGCATAAATATATACATATTGCATATGTACTTATTTAAGAAGAGCTAGGATTTAAAAAATGGAAATAGTGCCTCAGAACAACACCATTATACTATGGAAATCATTTTGTATATATACTTCTAAATATTTCTAAATTAATAACGCACTTACTCGGCCAGTGTATTAAAATGAGACGGCGCTCTTATAAAAACAGCCTTGTAAATCGAAGAAATAATTGATGTAGTGGTTGTGCTTGTATGAGACTTGTTTTTGATTATAATTACGTATTAATTTACCTTCATGTTCACAATAAGAGAAGGAAATTATGGCTATTAAAGTTTTTTTTCTTTTTTTCTGTTTCAAGACAAGTCATAGATTGAATTAACTCGCTGTCTCCTCATTTCTACTATGACAACTTTCGAAAGGTCGAGGTACGCTGTTGTAATGTTTTACTCAGGATGGTGAATATGTAGCGAAGTCTTAAGAAAAAAATACAAAAACAGCTTATTTTTCTATCTCGACATTCAGTTGAAATAATTAAGGCCTTACAATAGATCGAGATAAAAATTAATATGTAACTATACAACGGGGGGACTTCAATCTATACCATTATTAGTAGTCGCAAGATACTTAAAAGGAAAAAAAAAAAAAAACAGTCGAATATTAAAATAAGTCTTTTTATTTATTGTTTATTCGACAAGTTGAAGGTGTTTTATTTAAAGTTTCTTTCATTCGATAGCATAAATTTTGAGTCACAATCGGTATAGCTTCCGCTTCTATATATCGAGATGGAGGAAATCCTCTCCATTTCTAGGACAATCAATTTGTGTAGCTTTAATTAGATATTTCTTTATAAATTCACATTTAGTAAAAATTTTCTATTGTTTTCAAATCTGGCAAGACTGCACTTGCATGCGCCACTGCTATATTTTATTAGTCACCCAAGGGGTTATTATTTTAGTTGGATCACATTTGGAGTACCAGATCACTTTTCAGAATTTCATTCTTTGCTTCAATTTTAATTAAATTTTGCTTTATTACATTCAATTTAATTTAGCAATGAATCAATTTCTTTAATTTTAATTATATTTTGCTGATATAATATTCAGTTTATTAACTTAACTTTTGCTTTAATTTTAATTACATTTAGCTTAAATATATTCAATTTAATAATGCATCGTTTGCTTTAATTTTAATTGTATGTAGCTGATATAATATTTAGTTAAATAAATTATTTTTTGCTTTAATTTTAATTGTATGTAGCTGATATAATATTTAGTTAAATAAATTATTTTTTTGCTTTAATTTTAATTACATTTAGCTTACATATATTCAAATTAATAATTTATTGTTTCCTTTAATTTTAATATCGGAAATGTTTACTATTATCCATTTCTCGATATTTCTTCGTTTATTTAATTTCTTATATTTAATTGAGTAACTTAATAATAACTCTGAAAAAGCGCACCTAGGCAGCTAATTCTGCCCTTTGCAGAACTTAGCATATTACTTTCGATTGTTTTTGTGAATTTCTTTCCTAATTTCAGAATACTGCTGAATTTTCTTTCCCATCATGAGATCTTTAAATTGTTCTTATGTCATCTCTCCTTCGTATTTTTCATATATTGGTATATGTCGTTCATAATGACAACAGAAGTTGGGTATATTTGTTTCATAGAATACATAATGATATTTCAAGCAGATTATTCTACTATTTTTTTCACAGCAAAGCAGCTCTATTCCTCACTATTCTTCAAATTGATGATCTTCCGAAATTTGTCGTTTATTATTTTCAACTATTTGGTTTTGATTATACATATTTGACCCGAAGAGATGAAAAAAGAAGTAATAATAGCTCCTTTTTTCACTAATCTTAACATAAAATAAGAATTTAAGCTTTCTAATAATTCATTTTTTATAACTCTTTCCTCCCTCTCTTTAGATTTTCCTTTCCATAAATGATGAACAAATGTACAGTTATGATATAGTTCCAAAATTTTATCTTATTAATTTGCTTAAGAAATAAATTAATACGTTTTACACAACAAACGGAATCTTTGTGAAACTAAATACTCTAGAAGGAAAAAAAATTATATTCCCGAAAGTAGTTGGTTTCGAATGGTACTTTGAGGTTGGGCTCTGGTATTAGATAATAACAATTTTATTGTTCTTGTATGTTTTCTAACAGGTCAATTGAAAGGTCCCCGGCTTGACACATAGATGGTGCTACTAGGATTAAATCCATATGTTTTTTAGTTAGCCCTAACCCTCAAAAGATGCGTGTATAAATTTGACAGCTGTCGGATCATTAGCTTATGAATTATAGCATTTTGAGTGAAGCAACTTTTGTTATCTTGAAAAATATAGATAAAAAGGAATTTCGCGTGTTGATAAAATATTGCTTTTTGAAGGGAAAAAATACAGTTGAAGCAAAAACTTGGCTTGATGCCGAGTTTTCGGACACTGCCCTAGGAAAATCAATCATCAAGGATTGGTATGCTAAGTTTAGACGAGGTGAAATGCGCACCGAAGACGGTGGACGCCCAAAAGAGGTTGTTACCGACGAAAACATTAAAAAAATCCACAAAATGATTTTGAATGTCCGTAAACTGAAATTGAATGAAATAGCAGACATTCTAAGGATATCAATTGAACGTGTACATCATATCATTCACGAATATTTGGGTCTGAGAAAGCTCTGTGCAAAGTGGGAGCCGCGCGAGCTCACTTTTGACCAAAAACGACGACGAGTTGATGATTCGGAGCAGTGTTTGAAGATGATCAAGCGTAATAAACCCGAGTTTTTACGTCGATATGTGACATTGGATGAAACATGGCTCCATCATTTCACTCCGAAGTCCAATCGACAGTCATCCGAGTGGACTGCACACGATGAACCCGCTCCAAAGCGTGGGAAAACGCAACAGTCGGCTGGCAAGGTTATGGCGTCTGTATTTTGGGATGCGCATGGAATAATTTTCATTGACTACCTTGAAAAAGGAAGGGCCATCAACAGCGACTATTACATAGCGTTATTGGACCTTTGAAGGACGAAATCGCCGAAACAAGGGCGCATTTGAAGAAAAAGAAAGTGCTGCTTCACCAAGACAATGCACCGTGTCACAAGTCAGTGAAAACGATGGCAAAACTCCATGAATTGGGCTTTGAATGGCTTCCTCATCCACCGTATTCTCCAGATATGGCCCCCAGAGACTATTTCCTGTTCTCAGATCTCAAGAGAATGCTCGCTGGGAATAAATTTTCGTTGTATGAAGAGGTGATCGCCGAAACTGAGGCCTATTTTGAAGCAAAGGACAAATCGTACTACAAAAACGGTATCGAAAAGTTGGAGGGTCGCTATAGTCAGTGTATCACCCTTGAAGGGGATTATGTTGAATAAAAAAAACTAATTTTGCCAAAAAATGTGTTTTACTATGGTAGGCCGGGGACTTTTCAATTGAACTGTTATGGAGAAAAAAAAATTACTTCAATTTTTGTAATCATCATTTAATATTAATGATTTGGTACCAATATTAATTTCTGTTTCAAGCGAATGTTCTGCTGTTTCTTTCACCAAATATAAAAAGCACTATATCTCATCATTATTCTGTAAGCTGTGAAAAGACAGATTATTCATACTTCCGGTCGAGAAGTATAATCTGCTTGTTTCACTTTGATGACGACACGACTTTTTCAATTCATTATACGCCTATTGGCTGAGCCGGAAGGAGAAATGATCGTTACGAAACTCGTGTTTGAAACCATTGGTACAAAATCACATTTTAAATTATGCGTTACTAAATGAATCCATGAATAAATAATCAATGGCTAATTACGAACAATATTTTTATTTATTTTACCACGAATGAAATATTAATATATTTTAATATACTGAATTCCAAGAATACCGACCATCAATAATTCAATTTCAGGAAAACACTTTCATTTTCTAACGATTGAACGCAATTATTTAATTTTTGATGGACTAGTTAGTCCGTTGGTAATAGTTGAATGCAAATTCTAGTAATTTAATCGGAAAAAAAATTATAAATATAAATAGAATAATATTTAATAATTTTTAAAATCTTAAATTATTTGAAATTTATTGTCTTCTCTTACGAATTTTAAAATTGACTTCTTTAAACACGTTTAATTTTCAATACCGAAGTCTTTAAGCTAATGTCTTTGAAATATTACATAACAAAAATATGCTTATTATATAATTTTTTTTAACTAACTTAACAGAATATAAAACATGTTTTCACAACCTCACATGAATGAGACACATTAAACAGTATTATACATTAGCTTTTGTTGAAACCATTGCTATGAAGGGACACAATATAATCATGCGACTGATTTTCAATAGAAAATTTTAATTGAATCGTCAAAAATATTATTTTGCGCGCAGGAAATCACATCCCACTTTTAGACTTCATTATGTAGATAGAAACTTAACTTTTATTTATAATGCTTTAGATATTTTTACATCGTCACCATTTATGGTTACACATTTCCTCAAGTCTTTTGAAGACCGTCATTGTATAGCATTGTGCAAATTGATATGCATCTTTTCCATACTAAAGGTGCTTCAATCTGCGAATTCTGAAACCAAACAAATCAATATTAATTGCCGTAATTTAAAACATTACGTACGGAAAAAATAATCAATTTACAAAAAATCACTCACAATCGCAAAAATAAGCTTTGTAAACAAAGTATGATGGGTTGCAAAGTAATTCTAAAATTTTTTAAAATAATTTAAAGATTATCTTCAGTTATTGTTATTGTTCATAAACCGAAAACTAATAATGAATTATACATTTAAAAGAGAACAGTGCATAATATCTATCATCACGTTTATTCTCCATAAGCAATTTTTCGCGTGTACGGTACATAACCAGTCTTCGAGGGTTAATGTGGGATTTTAATGCTTATTTTTTTTTACTGAATGTCAGACATTCCGATTATGATACTACCTTTCAGTCTAACACTTAAATGTTTAAATGTTCTTAAAGTAAATAGTTAATGGTTAAATGTTTTTAAAGTGGATGGTTAAAGGTTAAACGTTTTTATCTCGCATGAAATAAATTTATTTCTATCTAAACTTACATTTTTAAAAAAGTTCTTAAAAGATGATTACTGCTATTGGATCCTACGGAATTTATTTATTTGGAAAACTCCCTCTAGTTGCCCTGCTTATCCTTTCGAGAGACAAAATATGTATTTAAATTTTTTTTAATCTACAATTATTATTCACGATTCCATGAAACATTTTAATTTCTAATTCAAATTTAATATTTTCTTACTTCTTTCACGAAATCTTAAAAACACTTAGATCTGATGAATTATTCTTACACATCTCATAATTTTTGTTTTGTAAGCGGTGAAAATACGGATTACTTATACTTCTGGTCTTGAAATCTACTTTCACGAGTTAACTTTGGTGACACGAATGACACGAGATTTTAGTTCCGTTATATCAGCTGAGCAGGCCGCAGAAAAGATGATTGTGAGTCACGTGTTTCACACCAACGATGAAAATTTTGATTTTTAATTATGTGTTATTAAAGTAAAAATTAAATAATTCTATGTTTCATCTTAAGAAACTGAATGTTGATCTTTGGATGCTGAATTAAATTAATGACAGAACAACATTACCGTTAACATTACCTGTGAATAAAAAAAATGATATATATATATATATATATATATATATATATATATATATATATATACTAGCTACGAATTTAAAATGTTTAGATTTTTAATGATAAATAATATTTAAATAATAGTAAAATAATATAAATAATAGTTTTCCGTTCTTTTTTAATGAGGTTGATTAATCGTGATCTTTGGGCGAACACATTTATTGATATACAAACTGAAGGATAAAATACAGGTTTATTTAGACAACATAGCACACAACAAAATCATTCTTATTTCTCAATGCATTTTCATGACCTCCGTCATTGCTTCTGCTCTCTCGCCTGCTAGGAGAATGTTTGGAGAAGCGAACGAAGAGCAAACGACTATGTTCGTACCATTATGCATAAAAAAAAGTTTGCTCACTCCAAACCGAACACACTTCTCTCAAAAGTAATACAAAAATTAGGATATTAAAGAGACATTTTTCATGGAATATATCAACTTGTTCACCGATTTAGTCAGAAAGATTGCCGTTACATAAGTAGTCTGAACTTTATTCTAATTCAATATAATTTTCACAAAATTGGAACATAAGTTCACGTGTCTTTTTTATTAGACGATTTCGAGTCTTTCATCAACTGTATTGCTGCATGACTAGCAGAAAACAAGTTTGCAGCATCATTTATTAATTATTTTCCTTTCAGTTCATTTAATAAATTTATTGTTCAAATAATGTCTTTAAATTTACTGAGATTACTGAGGAGTTTTTGTAGTCAAATTTAAAAATCAACTTAAGGGAATGCTTATTAAAATATACATTTGCTTTTAGGTCTGCATGGCTATCAAAGCATCCCATTTAGACTCTGTATCCTCCCTTACTTCAACGCATTTTATCGCCGTTTTGAAAAGGTTTTATGGGAGACAAAGTAAAAGTTCCTAAATGTTCTCGGGTAATGGAAAACCTTTTTACCTCCTGATAATAAATTAAATTACTTAAATCTATTGATGAAACGTTAAATATTTATTTTATCGATGAACCTATTGAATGGCATTTTATCCCGCCTAGATTTCTTAGTTTCGGTGGATTAGGAGAGTCGGGAGTAATGTCTTCAAATTTCATTTAAAGTGCGTAACTGGACATTCAGATTAAATCTCCAGGAATTTATTACGATACTTGCTGCAATAGAAGCTGCTAAATTCAAATTCACGACCCCTAACCCCACTTTCTTCAGAATTTGACTGTTTCGTGACTTTGTCTTCTTAACACTTTCTTATTTACTTAGAATATTTCCTGATCAGTTGACCAAGTTCTTCTTTCTCACTTTTAGACCAATGAGCATTCGCCTTTATATCCAGCTAAATTTCCGATAACACAGAATCTTTAAATTTTAATTCAAGTTTAGGAGTTTCTTCATCTTCGTTATTTAAATTTCTATCTAGGCATATGAAATTAAAGTTTCCTTATCTCTTAAAGTAAGGCTTTAGTATATTCACATGATAAACTTTTGTTTTTTCCTTGTCAGGATAATATATAACATAATTAGTGTCGGAAAGCTGTTTCACAACCTTTCCCGGTCCATTCCAATTGACTGACAATTTATTGGCTTTGAACGGAATTATAACCAGAAGAAAATATCCTTCTTTAAATTCTCTCTTTTCGGCTTTAATATCATACCACAGTTTTTTGCTTACTTTTAGCATCTTGCATGTTCTACTCAGTAATTCATGGCAATTATTCATTCTATTCAATATCTCTCAAAAACATAGGAGATTACACTATTTTCTTCTTCACTCTCCTCTGTCAAGTTCTCATTTAGTAACATCATTGGTTTCTTTAACTTTCGACCATGAACTAGTTCCACTGAATTAAAACCAGTACTATCATATGTAACCGGCCTCAACGAAAATGAGATAACATTTTCTCCTAATCTGGTCCAGATTCTAAGCAAAGCACTCAAAGTATTCGTTTCAGAGTTCTGTACATCCGTTCAACAGGATTAATCTAGGGATGTATAACAGAGTTTTTAACTACTAAAACTCCAAACGTTTCCAAAAATTCTGCCTTAAATACACTCATGAAGTTCGAACTTTGGTCATTTTGCAATTCTTAAAGAAAATCAAGTCGACTGAAATTTGCAGTAGCGCATCAACAATGGTTGAAGAAAACAAATTTGGAATGGGTATTGCATCAGGGTAGTTCAAGGATAAACATATAACACTTTCAATGTACTTGTTTCCCGAAGTGCTGAGAAGCAAAGGTCCTCAAGCTTCCACATTTAATGTAATAAAGTTTTCTGAAATAACAGGAACACTTTTTACCGGCTTTTTTTCTTATCTAGAGGTTTACCAACTCATTGATAGTAATCACAAGTTCAAACACATTTTTCTACGTATACATTTTGTACGTATGTGGCCCAAAAAAGTGTCTTAAACGGAACATTTTTAGTTTTTCTAATACCTTAATGAACTGCCGCACCTTCATGACAAAATATCTATACTTGCTCACGAAACTTTTATGGAACAACTAATAGTTTCCTTTCAGAACCTTTATTGTCTTGGCATGCTTTTTTTTTTAAAAAAAAAAAACTGCATATTCTTTTCTAAAATATATTTATTTGTTTTAAAAGCTGTCTTATTTACTTCTGAGATAATTGGTTTTAGTTCTTTACTTTTATGTTTAATTACGCACGCACTAGACACAGAAACTCACAACACAGGCAAGTGGACTGTAAAACTCTGAATTTTATTTACAAAACATGCACTTTATAAAGGAACAAGCACGCACCTATCGATGACATCATCAAAAGAAAGGCGGGGCTTTAACATTCTCCCCCCTGTTGCCATGGTTACATGCAACAAATTTCACAATACATATAAACGAACTATAAATTAAAATGCATTAATATCAATTTACACACAGAATAAAACTATACATTCACTAAAATCTTTACTAATATAAATTCACAGAAATTCCTGAAATATACAATCTTAAATTGGCACAGGTAGTAAACACACTCGAGAAATAACTCGCTTATATTCTCCTTTTTCAGTCCTCACTTTCACAACTCGAACTAAATTATCATCACCTTTATAAAGCTCTAAAATCCTACCCAATGGCCATTTAAATGGAGGCATATTGTCCTCAATGAGAACTACCATATATCCTATACTAACATTTTCTTTTAGAAATTGCCACTTATTGCGTTGTTGGAGTTCGTTCAAATAACCTCGATGCCATTTACTCCAAATAAGCTGCATAAATCTCGTAACTCGTTGCCATCTTTTTAGGATATTCTCATTTAGATCAACTAAGTTAGGCTCACTGATTGAATTAATAGGTCTACCTATTAAAACGTGCGCAGGTGTTAAAGCATTTAAGTCATCAATATTGGTTGATAAGGGACATAAAGGTCTAGAATTCAAGATTCTCTCTATTTGGATGCACACGGTCAAGAATTCCTCATAGGTTAAGTTAGACTTTCCCACTACTCTCTTAAGGTGGTATTTAATCGATTTTACGGCAGCCTCCCACAAATCACCAAATGAAGGTGCTCTTGGAGGAATGAACCTACAGTCAATTCCTTCACTCGATAAGAAACCAGCAAGATTCTCATCAGGTGTTTTAACCAGTGTTAAAAGTCTCTTAATTTCTTGATTTGCTCCCACAAAGGTTGAGACATTATCGGAATACAACTTTGTACATTCCCCTCTACTGCTAAAGAATCGCTTTAACGTCGTAATAAAGGCGTCAGATGTGAGATCTGTTACAATTTCAATATGAATGGATTTAGAGACAAAACATACAAATATGCAAATATACATTTTATGCAATACGCTTTTTCTCTGATAGCGATATCTAATCATAAATGGGCCACAAAAATCTACACCGTAGCAATTAAAGGGATAATCTGGAACTACTCTGTCTCTGGGTAAATTACCCATTAATTGAGTTGTAGCTATTGGTTTGGCTCTGAAACAAGCGACACACTCGGGCATTATTTTCCTACACAAGGACCTACCATGTAGGGGCCAGTAGTTCAGTCTTACACAGTGTTGAAGGGAGTTTTGCCCTTGATGAAGATTTTTCTTATGGAAATACATAATAATTATATTCGTCAATTTATGATTACTGGGCAATATTGCTGGATATTTGGCAACATAACTCAAATATGAATTTCCGAGGTGTCCACCTACTCTCACTACTCTCAATATACCATCCCTGTCTAGGAAAGGATTTAAATTTTTTATTTTTCTATTTGGTAAGATAATCTTATGGTCATGGAGGTTTCAAATCTCAGCTGAAAAACTCTCTCTTTGAGCCATTCGGATCTATTTAGTTTCAGCCAGGTCTAATTCTGAGGCACTTAGAGAACCAGACAGTATCACAGATTGTTTCAAATTATTTTGAAATCTTAACACATAGCTAAAAATGCGAAGAATTTTTACATAATTATTACTCATACACAAGATATCAGAAAAAAGGACTGCTTACAATTTGCGAACATATTCACGCTATATACAGAAACTTCAGACTTCACTGCCTTGAATTCACTGGAGTATTCAAACTCGTTCAGCATACCAGAACTTGGCTGTACACTGAATAACTTACCCTGTTCAAGAAACGGTGGGCCTCTCCACCACAATTTTGATTCTGGAAGATCGTTAGGACGTAGTCCACGCGAAATAGGATCAGCAGGATTTAGATTCGATGGTACGTGAATCCAATTACACTTTTCCGTCAATCTTTGATACTCGATTAGCAAAAGTCTTGAGTTTATTCGAAGGTGATTTTAACCACGCTATGGCAATCGTTGAATCCGTATGAAGCACAATATCACTAATCTCCAATTTTATACAGGAACGTATTTTCTGCACCAGCTGAGTGAGAAGAACACAGGCACAGAGCTCCAATCGAGGTATTAAAATAACGCGAATAGGTGCAACACGCGACTTGCTTGCCAGAATAGTCACCTTTACACGGTCGGTCTGATAAAAACCCTGCAAGTAAACGACAGCTCCGGAAGCCACTTCAGACGAATCTGCAAAACCCTGAAGGACGACTCTTAACCATGTATCGGTTAGAATAAATCTATTTATTTTCACCGTTTCAATACACTTAAAGGTGGTCACAAACTCCTTCCATTCTTTGGCAATTTGATCTGGTAGCACATCATCCCAATCCAGTTTTTGCTGCTATAGTCTCTGTAAAAGGACCTTTGCTCTAGTTAACACTGGACCCAAGAAACCTAGAGGGTCATAAAGCCTCGCTATGACACTCAGTACTTCACGGTTAGTAAACGATGATTTACTCAAAATTGAGACTTTAAACACAAAACAATCTTGTAACGGCTTCCAACTGATGCCTATCGTTTTCACAGATAAGTCAGACTCAGCTGAGAAGGAGTGCTCAACGTCGGACGACGATGAACTGTTCAACTACTCAGGAGAGTTAGACCACTTGTGAAGTACCATTCCGCAAGATTGCAAGGCATCTTGTAGTTCTGACTGTAGCCGACGGGCAGTCTCTATATCAGGCACTCCATTAACGATATGGTCTATATAGGTATCGTTCAGCAATGCTTCCGAGGCCAAAGAAAATCTCGTTTTCTCATCTTGAGCCAACTGCTGCAGGGTCCTTATAGCAAGAAAAGGAGCGTTGGACATTCCATAAGTTACAGTTTTCAAACGATAAGTTACGATCTCTTCCTCAGGTCCAACCTTCCACAGGATATGCTGAAGGTCTCTCTGACTCGCTTCTACAAGAATCTGCCTATACATCTTTTGTATATCTGTAGTAAAGGCAAACCTGTGTCTCCGAAATCAAGTAATAGTCTCAAAGACATCTTCCACCACGTCTCCTTTCATTAATATATTATTTAGACTTAGGCCTGTTGTAGTAGGGGATGAAGCATTGAATACAACTCTCAGTTTTGTTGTCAGTTTATCAGGGCGAAAAATACCATGGTGGGGTATATAGTATTGTATGGGTGGTTCATTTGACTCAACAACCCTTTCCATATGACCCAACCCCTTATACTCACTCAAAAAATCCGTATGCAAAGACAAATATTCCGAATCCCTAGACAAACGCTTCCACAACGAATTAAGTTGTCTCACAGCTTTATCTTTGAAATTTCCTAAACACGACGGATCCTTACTCAACGCCATTGATACTACATATCTACCATCTCTATTTCTCTTATGGGTATTCGCAAAATGTTCCTCACATAAAGAAGCCTCCGTGTTTTTCTTACACTCTACTTCAACGCTTTCGATTTCCCAAAATTGTTTCAAGGTTTTGTTTAAGTCATCGTCGAGAACCAACCCACAATGAACACGATCCTCCACCACCTGATCTATAATCCCACTAACAACGTAACCAAAGACAGTATTTTGCAATAGCAATTGCGAGTTTTCAACATATATCTTTCCCGGTTTCAACAGCTCATAAAAGACCTCTGCTCCAATCAACATATCGATTTTGTCAGGAACACCGAATCCAGGATCAGCTAAAGACACATGCTCCGAAATATTAACATTCACACTGACCACTTTATTTGGAATAAGATCGGCAATTTTATTGACCACCAGCATCAATAACTCCTTCTCAAAGCTTTTATCTCTGTTTGCCACCGAAGTCCTTACACAATTCTTCACCACCATACTAGCATCATTAATGCATGAAACCACGGTATTTATTTTCTCCAAATTGAGATGCAACCTCTCTGCGCACAATCTAGTACACAAACAAGATTGAGAACCGCTATCAAGAAGACATCTCACCTCAACCCATTGCGAGAATTTGTTTTTAACAAATGCACGAATAGTGTTTAAAAGAACATTTTTTGCCTTTCCCTTCACAAGGCTAGTCGCTACCAATTGGGATTGTGAAACCGCTTCCGGAGTTTCCTCGCTCTGTTTTGAAATAAAAACAGGTGCATCGAATTTCAACTGAGACGGGGGAATGCTAGAGTTTTCACGGGGGAGTGAATCAAACTATGATGAAGCTTCGAGCAAAAACAATTTTCAACTGACCGATATTCACTCAATTTATGAGCCATAAAACAACGAAAACAAAGATTATTTCGCTTAATCACCTCCGCTCTTTCCCAGACTGAAAGTCGCCTAAATTGTGGACATTTAGAAAGGGAGTGTGATAATCGCTTACAAAGAACACAAGTTGTATTTTTAGTTTCCGACAAGAAGACCTTGGATACATTTGTATTTGTTTTCCAATTTGGAGTTCTTTGTCATTTATTTCCTACCACTCGTTTTGATTCACCCACGGCATTTCTATTTACTAATTCATTCGAATTCCCACCTCTAGATGATAAATAAATGTCACACTCTCGTCCAAGCTGCTTAGGTTTGAAAAAGCCTTCACCCTCTTTAATTCCAATATGCTTCTTTAATTCATGATCTAGAGTTTCAAAAAGTCTATCCGAAACTATAAGATCACACAGAGATTTAAAATCTGTTACTTTGCGCAATTGACAGTAATAGTCGAAGGAAGCACACAAACGAGAAGCAAATTGAACATAATTTTCCGATGGTTGTTTTTGAGCTCTTTTAAAATTATTAAGACACTCTTGTGGTGTGGGCTGAAATTCCCTTAACACTAATTCTTTTATTTTTTTTATAATCGCTCAAGTCCTCCTGATCAACATAAGTAAGCAAGATATTTACTTTTTCTCCTAGAATATTTAACCGAATATCTGCTTTTAATTCATTAGGTACAGATTTATTTTCGAATGCCCTTTCCAAAGAATGAAAAAACAAGTTATACGATTCCGATTTAACGGGGACAGGAGTTGTCAAAACTTTCACACTTCGAATTAAACATTCTAAGTTATCGGTTAGGGAACTCGATTCTTTTGTTTCAGAAACTTGGGATACATCGGCTAAACCCTTCTTTGCATTTTTAAGCGCTAGCTCTTTTTCAAATTGGGATAATTTTAATTTCTGCAAATCTATTTCGTCCCTCTTTTCTTCTTGAATATTTGACATGAGTTCACGTACAAAGTCAATATCGTCCCTATACAAATCACTTGATTCAATTAGGTTTTTCAGTTGAATCAAATTAGCCTCACCAGAAATCTCCAGACCCATTTCCTCCGCCAACCTTATGAGCTTAGTCTTCTTATAGTTTAACTTAAAAGCCATTACTATTCACAAAAATTAAACTACACAAAACAGCTAAACAGAAAACTCAACTTCACATTCAAATTTCGAACCCAAGTAAACCAAAATCGCTGACAAACGCAACCATTAAACACACAATATGAATAATTAACAAACATGAATCCGCCCACACTCTCAAACGCAATTCACATTACCTCAAATCTTTCATAGTCGAATTCAACACACTTAAATCCACTGTCACCGACCTTTATCTCCGATCGGTCGGACCAAATAAATACGCACGCACTAGACACAGAAACTCACAACACAGGCAAGTGGACTGTAAAACACTAAATTTTATTTTCAAAACATGCACTATATAAAGGAACAGGCACGCCACCTATCGATGACATCATCAAAAGAAAGGCGGGGCTTTATAAATATTGTTCAGATACAAATTCTTACGGAGCGGTTTGTATGAGATTTTGGACGGAGAATTCATTTCCCACAGATAGAATTCTTTTCCTCTAATTTTTTTTTCATCTTCGGATAAATGGTCATTCATTTCTTCATCAGTTTGTTCAATGGGTAGATTTTTATCTTCGTACTTCATTCACATTGCACAGCATTTATTACACGCACCTGCACATCTTCATTCGTTTGGCAGCATTAAAATAAAGCAGCAGACTTGTTTAATATCAGATAACTTCCTTGATCTAAGGATATTGTAACAGCTGTCTTCTTTATTATATGTCCCATTTCATATTCTAACCAAACTTCTACAAGAGACAAGCATACTAATGTCTCTTCCAATGTCTTTTTTTCTTATCCACATCTTTTCATTAGTATATATGTGAGGCTTCACATACTTGTTGCAGATCAAATCAAGAGTTGCACCAGTATTTCGCAAATTTTTAATCTCTACTCCATTTACTTCAGCAATATTACTATAACGTTCCATTACTTCATGAAATCTTCTATCAGTCGCGACATGTGAAATAGTATCTGGAGACTCCCTAAGTTTATTGCAAAGAGGTGTAAAATGATTGATGAACTCACATTCATAGCAACGTGGGATTTTTTTTCTTTCAACTTCTCTGTCTCTATGTCTATCGGACGATGTATCGGATTTTACTATAAATTTTGGCTAGAAATCTTGAGTCATCTCTTTAAGTTTCAAGTTATGGTGGGCCCATATTGGCCTTGAAAATTAACAAATTTTCTTTTGGGCGGATCTTTCTTTTTGAAGCTTTCACTAATGATTTCATAATCATCTAACATTTCACCAAGATCGATAGCAGTGTTACATTAAAGCCAATCTTCCAAATAATGTTCTCGAACATCAAGACGGACTCGAAACTTCAGCTGCTCAGTCACCATCAGATCCTTGATTTGCTAAAAGGTTTCAATTTTTAGCTCTGTGATCCATTTGGCAAAAGACTAGAATGTTCTTGAGCACAATTTCTAAAATTTAACAGGTGTCTTATAATGTCTGTATAATCATTGTTTTAATTTCTCGATTTTCAACTTATATATTTTCAGGATAAGGCTTTTTACAAAATCGTAGTTATTAGCATGATAAGGCGTCTCTCTGACTAGCATATTTGACAGTTCTGGAGGAAAGAGAGCTCCAATAAATATGCTATCCAGTTCTTCTTCGGTACCTGAGCCATTTCTGCTCTCATCTCAAAGTTAATCAGATATAAAACCACTTCAACGTACTTTTCGTCGTACTTTCGTCGCAGCTGGATTCTGTGACTCGGATCCACTCTGTTTTCTGATTCATTCTTCTGATCTGGATTTCCACTGGAAAATTTTAATTTTTTTCATTTGCAGCTCGTGCTGCTGGACCTCTCGAGCAATTCGATCTTCCCTATCTTCTGGTCGAACCCATACTAATTCTTATCGGACTCTCACTAGTTCTTGTCAAACTCTCACTAGTTCTTGTCGGACTCTCATTAGTTCGTGTTGAACTCTCACTTGGTCTTGTCGAATTATTTCTTGTTTATTTCAAACTCTTTCTTTCTGTTGTTTTCTATCTTCGATATTTCTATCTAAGATACTTTTTACTTCTACTTCTTCATAAAACTCGCTTTTCCAAATTGAGATCTTATTTCCATAACGTTACTTTTGGAAATAAAAACTACCATAAGAACAATTTAATAACCATAAGAATCTTCCATCAACTTCTTCTAAGAGTTCTTCGCAGATTTCAGACAAATCAAGCTTTCGGGCCTTCGCAAAGAAACTTATGGCTTAGTAATAAATAAAGAAAACCAGAACTCTGAATAAAAATTTGAAAATAATAACAAAGAGAACTTAGTTCTTGGGATGTATCATTATATTTATTTACTCTTTTAAATAACAACATTACACCTGGTACACCTTTTAAAAGATTAGTTTATTTTACTTTACTTTAAATACTTAAAAGGAAAACAAACACACCACAATGCATTGTACTTTATTAAATTCAGTTAATTCACAAGTTTCTACTAAGAGGAATCTATTAAAAAACATTAACCAAAATAAACCAAGCATAAAATAGTTTCAATAGAAAATATAAATAATGTAAAGCAACAAACTACTCACTTTGTAATTATTTAATCATTAGTGTAACATTCCATAATAATAATTTATTATTTGCAATTTTCGTACAAGTTCAGTATATGTAATAAATATTAAATAACGATTTCTTATGAACTTTTACTTTAAATCTCGAATTAAAATCTTAAATATTAAACGAAAGGTAAGGTACTCAACAAGAAATTCAAATTAAAATAAATGAAAACAAAACTATGAACTTATAATTCAAAAAAAATACGATATCATAAGAATTTGAATGATAATTACAAAAAATTCAATGATTATTTATTATCACTTGGTGTAAATACGATCCAAGCAATGTTTTTCAAAAAAAAAAAGAAAAGAAAAGAAAGAAGGAAAGAAATTCCTTTCATTCAAAGTAATCATTCATCAAGCGAAAACAAAGATTTTCTTCCTATTAGTAATAAATACTACATTGAAAAACACTTCCTCTCCAACCTTACATAAATTATTCATTGATATCAAAATCCATAAAAAAATACTGTACTCTGAAAACCGCAAATCTCAAGGTTAATTCTTAGTATGACGTAAGCAATATTTTACTTATCTATTAACTTAAATTCGTACAATTTTTCCTCACATTTACTTCGAGATGCTGACAAATTTACGACAATACTTCAAAGTTCTTAATATTTACAACAAATCAGATTTCACAATACATAAAAACTTTAAATTTCGTTCTTGTGTCTAAAGATTTGTTTTAAAATCATATTACAATGAATGAAACTTAAACAACTGTATATTTTTACTTTCGTTTTAAATCAGAACGCACACTAACTGAAACAAAACTAGAGAAAAACCATATATCTTCAATAAAACACTATTAAATAAGATTTCTTTCTCTTTCCAATTAATTTCTTGTTCAATCAATTCTATCAAGTAGTGAAATCAGCAGGTCATCAACAGGCAGGTAGAAGCGTGGTCTTTTAATAATCAAATGCAATATTTAATACAAAACATGAAATGTGAATTATTCCAATATTTAAATTTTTTCTCAGATTATCATACAAGAAATGAGATTAAATATAGATGATATACAATGGCTCTCTCAGATAGAAACGCGTACTTACCACATTTATGATTAAAATTCATTGTGAAATTCAGGGCACTGTTTTTTCATGATCCGTCAGGCTATTCAATAAAGAATTTAAACGACTCGAGGATGCAGCGACGCTCTTCAACGTTAAAAGGCCTTACTCAACCAGCCCGATGAGATATCTTTTCGGCTTGATTGGTAGGCCCGTCGCCTTCGGATCCCTTGGTCCAGGGTTCGAATCTGCGCTGCCGTTTCGCGACCGCCACAAGGATGAGTACGCTTTCTAAGCGCCTTGCGAAACTGCTGACTGCCCTGTTCATCACACCCCTAATATCTCACCTGGTATTAAA
>BMAW01029361.1:145322-168751 GCA_019974015.1 Nephila pilipes | reverse complement strand
TGGAGACCTACGGGAGATTACAGGGCTTTAAACCGTATCACAGTACCAGATAAATACCCTATTCCTCACATTCAAGATTGCATGTATATGTTAAAAGGAAAGAAGGTATTTTCAAAAATAGATTTGGTACGTGCTTATCACCAAATACCAGTGCACCCTCCAGATATACCCAAAACTGCCATTATTACCCCTTTCGGACTTTTCGAATTTCCATTTTTAAACTTTGGTCTTTGTTCTGCCGCGCAAACTTTCCAAAGGTTCATTAATGAGGTTTTGAGAGGACTAGATTATTGTTTCCCTTACTTGGATGACATACTAATTGCCAGTGAAAATCATATCGAGCACAAAATACATTTGGAAGAAGTTTTCACACGATTTAAAAATTATGGTATCGTGTTGAACGAGTCCAAATGCGACTTTGGGAAAGACACAATAGATTTTCTTGGGCATACAATTAATGATAAAGGATGTACTCCTCATAGTGAACAGGTTCAAGCAATAGTGAATTTCTCAAAACCCGTTACTATTTCTGACTTGCGACGGTTTTTAGGCATGGTAAACTATTATCATAGGTTTATCCCAAACATCGCATCTATTTTGTCACCGTTGAATCAATTGTTAATCGGTGCAAAAAAACGTGACAAAAGGGAAGTTCAGTGGAATCCGGAAAGGGAGAAAAGCTTTTAAGAGATTAAAACAGCTATGGCGAATGCAACGTTTTTATACCATCCTTCAGTTGATGCAAAATTAGCGTTAGTTACAGATTGCAGTGATTTTGCTATGGGAGGAGTCCTGCAAGAAATTTCTTCTGATGGTCCTAGACCTCTTGGATTCTTTTCAAAGAAATTATCTTCCACACAATGTAAATATTCTACTTACGACAGAGAATTATTGGCAGCTTATAGTGCAATACAACACTTTCGACATCTGTTAGAAGCTCGTATTTTTACTTTATACGTAGATCATAAACCTCTTATCTTCGCGTTTTCACAGAAACAGGAAAAGGCCCCTCCCAGACGATTGAGACATCTAGATTTCATTTCACAATTCACTACAGACATTAGGTACTTACCAGGTAAGGGTAATGTTGTAGCTGACACTTTATCGAGGATTAATGAGATACAATTTTCCTGGTCTGATTTGGAGTCATGGTCAAAGTTTCAGGAAAAAGACGAGGAGTTAAAATCTATTTTAGGAGGGAGAATGGAATTCAGTGGTAAGCTGATAAAAATTCAAATGCCTGATGGCGCTAAATCGTTATATGCGGATAGCTCTACAGGCGTTAACAGATTCTATGTTCCACATCAGTTAAGACGCAAAGTTTTTAATGAGTTACATAGTTTGTCTCACCCAGGGAAACGCGCTACTAAACACCTCATAACATCTAAATATGTTTGGCCAGGTATGAATAGGGATATAGGCATGTGGTGCAAAACTTGCATCGATTGTCAGCAGTCTAAGGTACACTTACACACCAAGACCCCTTTAGCGCAATTCCTTGTACCTGACGAGAGGTTTGCACACGTCCATCTAGACATAATTAAATTGCCTCTTGTGCGCAGTTACAAATACTGCCTTACAATGATAGATAGATTTACTAGGTGGCCCGAAGCATCTCCTATGCCAGATATGGAAGCGGAGACTGTGGCTAGGGTGTTTGTAAACACCTGGGTTTCTCGATTCGGCACGCCTCAGAGGTTGACTTGTGATAGGGGCGGGCAATTCGAATCTGGTCTCTTTGCATGTTTGTCAAAACTTCTGGGCATCCATTTAACTCGTACCGTTTCTTATACTCCGCAGTGCAATGGGATGATAGAACGCCTACATCGTCCCCTAAAACAAGCTTTGACTTGCCATAAAACAGATTGGCTGGATGCGCTTCCTCTTGTCCTGTTGGGTCTCCGGACGGTCTTGAGGGAAGACCTGAAAGCCTCAACAGCGGAATTGGTATACGGATCAAGTCTTCGTCTCCCGGGACAACTATATGAGGAAAGAAACATCAATAGGTGTCCGGACTACGTGGCGAAATTACAGAGGCTGATTAGATCCATAAGTCCTGCTCTTCCTCTCCGTCACGGTCCTCTGAGAGTTTATATTCCCAAAGATTTGGAAACATGTAGCCATGTCTTCGTCCGCCAGCCTCCTTTCAAAAAGCCATTGCAAATGCAATATGAGGGTCCTTTTGAGGTGGTCCGTCGACTTTTTTTTTTTTTTTTTTTTTTTTTTTTTTTTTTTTTTTTTTTTTTTAACACCGGTTTTAACCGGTGTTCATTTTGGGAACTTCTGATGAGCCAGTGGAGCAGGATTCCATCATCCAACAAGATCCGCTAGCATATCGAACAAGATCCGGCAGGAAAGTGAGGTTTCGTCTCCCTTCGTGAGACTGGAGGGGGAGTCATGTGGCGGCTGCCTACGTCATCTTGGGACGTCATTTTTGCAAGCCGTTTTAAAGAAAAGGAGGAAGCGATCTTTTGTAGACACACTTTCTTCGCAGATTGCAGACCTGTGAAGGTTGAGTTTCATAGTTGAAATGTTAAAAGTTGTTCTCGTTAAGTTTTAAATAAATTGTTAGTTCTTCTTGTTTTTAGTCTTTCGTAGTTATTTATTTATTTGTATAGCCTACACCTTCTGATTGGATGTTATGGGAAAGGAAGGTTTTAGCAACACCACGTTCCTATAAATACGTAACAAGCCATTAAATCCACTATTAAACTGCACAAAAGCAATGTAAGCACTTAAAAGTAATGTCTGGTGCTCCACAAATACTTCTTTTGGTACTATTTGCCACAGAATTGAATTGAACGATTCATTGGAATTTTGAGTTTTTCCATGCAAACATTTTTTTAACAGACTTTGATCACACAAAGTCATGTAAACTTTTTTGACAATATTAATAACATTTTGCGGCAATACTGGTGAGTTTTCAAGAAATAATTTGTTCAAAGCTTTCGCTTTCTGAAACTTGCACCAGCTTTCGGGTCCAACAGGGCACTGTCCATGTTTTGCGGAGCAACAATGAAAAAAAAGTTGCTATTACAGCAGACTGCATTTTGTCTAAGTCCCCAACATTGCTTCGTATTGCGATTCCGTAATAATTTTGTAATTTGTTTATCAAATTATCAGTCAGTTTTCCTTTCCCACCAAGTCCCTTTTTTGTACTCTTCAGCTTACGAAGCCTTGTTCCAACCCTTTTCTGAATATGACCAATGCATTCTAATTTTGCAACCGAATCTTTTCCATACATATTTTTTATGGAATCATAAGCTTTGCAGTCTCCATCCCCATAGTAGTCAGTGTACCGTAACATCCTGCGATGTTTCTGATTTTCTGAGAAAAGTTTGAGGAAAGTCCAAATCTTGAATCCTCCACAAGAAACAAACAACTTTCTCCACACTTTTCAGTTTTACAACGCAAGACTGAAAAAACACTAAGTAAAATTTGTAAGTCGATAATAATATTTCCTGTTAAATGTCCTGATGAATTATTTTCAGCATGCTCAGATTTGTTACTATGCTGTAGTTTCCTTTCGCTCTTTCACAGAATGACTCAGTAAGAGTACTAGCGTTCTGATTTCCATAAAACCTTTTTTTGCGTGGACGATAAGAACGACTTTTGCCCATATTTTCAAGAAAAACAAACTTAAAATGAATGTCTTACAATTAAAGAACTGAAATTAAAGCAAAGTATAGGGGGAGTGAGTGAGTGAGTGACTGTAGTGTTTAATGGCGCAAGAGCCAAAGTAGGCTATGCTGCGCCAAACATTCGTTAAAATCAAATCAAAAACATTTTAAAAATATAAAAATTTTATGCATTGAGGATACAGGATAAAAAGGTAAAATTTCAAATTTGGTGTAAAAGGCCAATATGACGTAAAAAGGCAAATAAATTATGGTGGGGGTTTTCCCCCACCAAGTCAGATAGATTTAAAACAGATGAATGAAAAAAAGTCCGGCGATGAGGATCAAACACCGGACAGTCAATTAAAATATGATGAATAGAATAAGGGACATGGCAGGAAGGACACTCGGGAGCTTCTTCTCCAAACAAAAGATGTCTGTGAGTAAAACGAGTATGTCCAATGCGAAGACGAGTCAACCTGACATCAGCTCTTCGCACTGGAAATACAGGCCATTCTCCGATGATCGGCTTCACCGAGTTTAATTTATTATTAATTTGAAAATTCCACGATTCCTGCCATGACTGATGAATGAGATTTAAAATGTTACGTTGTATGTCCTCAAATGGGACTGCAAGCTGCAGAGGATTCGTTGCCGAACGTGCAGCCGAGTCCGCTTGTTCATTTCCTAAAATACCTACATGACTAGGTATCCAGCAGAATTTTATGTCATAACCCCTGCTATAAAGCTGACAAATAACGTCAGCAATTTCAACCACGATAGGATGACTTCGATCGTCAAGATATGCCAAAGTCTCCAGGACACTCCTGCTGTCAGTATATATGACGAACTTTCGAGAACTGGATTTCTCGACTAATTTCAGGGCACAGTAGATGGCGACTGCTTCGGCAGTGTAGACACTGCAGGAAGAGTCGAGCCGGTAACTGTGCCTGATGTCGTTTGAAACGACACCACAGCCGACGTATCCAGTTCCCTTCGATCCATCCGTGTAAATAGGAATAAAATCCTCATACTGACAGCGATGGAAGGCAAAGATTCTCTGGAGAACAATGGGACAAGTGTTGGATTTGCTGTAAGAAGCAAAGGGGTTATGATAAATAAACCTTGGAATATTCCAAGGTGGAAATTTAATAAAATTTCGTTGCTGAACATCCAAGTCATGTAGGCCGAGTTCCTCGATGAATACCTTCACCCTCTCAGAAAAAGGCCGGATGAAGGAAGGACGAGCACTGTACAGTCTCATTAAAGACGGGCTGATATTAATGTTTTGAGATGGATGAGATGGCAGAGATGACATTTTGAAATGATAGTAGAGCGACAGTTTCAGGCGCCGCAAAGCCAAAGGCAGCTGGTTACAGAGGACATAGAGACTCTGCACAGGTGACGTTCGGAACGCACCACAGCAGATTCTCAGAGCATTATGGTGGACTGGGTCAAGCTTCCGCAAGGTAGTTTTGCAGGCAGATCCGTAGACGACACATCCGTAGTCGATCCGAGACAGAATCACCGACTGATACACTCGGAGTAATGAAGTTCGATCCGCTCCCCAAGAGGTGTTGGATAACACCTTCAAGATATTCAGGGATTTCTCACATTTCCTCCGCAGATATAAAATGTGCGGAAGGAAAGTGAGTTTGCGGTCGAAAATTACTCCGAGGAAGCGGACGTCAGGGACGACAGGAATAGACGTATTACAGATGCGAATGTCAGGATCGGGATGGAGGCCCCGTTTCCTACAAAAATGCACGCAACTACTCTTGCTGGCAGAAATACTATGCCCATTAGCATCACACCATGTAACCAGGTTATTGACTGCGGTCTGAAGTCGTCGCTCAATAATACGCATTGACAATCCTTCGCAGGAAATCTGCAGATCGTCAACGTATAATGAACCATGAACTGAAGGTTGTAAATGAGAAAGTATGGGAGAAATGTGACAAATAAAAAGAGTGGGGCTCAAAATGCTCCCCTGAGGAACTCCTTCAAATTGCGTAAAAGATGAGGATAAAACATTACCAACCCGTACTTTAAAAGATCTAAACGATAAAAACATTTTAATAAAAAGAGGTAAATTTCCTCTCAGACCATAATCGTAAAGAGTGCGCAGAATCCCATAGCGCCACGTACGGTCATATGCCTTTTCGATATCAAAGAAAATAGAAACCAAATGATTCCTCCGTACGAAAGCAGAACGAATCTGACTTTCGAGTAGAAGGATGTTATCTACTGTGGATCTTCCTTTACGGAAGCCACTCTGAAACGGAGGAATGCATTGATTCTTTTCCAATTGATATACGAGACGGGCATTGACCATACGTTCTAGCGTCTTACAGAGGCAACTCGTCAGAGCGATAGGCCTATAGTGGAGAGGGTTCTTTGGATCCTTACCAGGCTTCAGAATAGGAATAACGATTGCTTCCTGCCACTGGCTAGGAAACACATGCTCCCTCCATATTCGGTTGAATAGGTGCAGGAGACTGACAAGTGAATCCTCGCTCAAGTGGCGAAGCATATCGTATGTTATACCATCAGAGCCTGGACTGGTATTTTTAGCCAAGGACAGAGCCTTTCTCAATTCCCACATGTCAAAGTCACAGTTGTAAGGGAGTGGTTGTCGACACCTGAAGTTGATAGGTGTCTGCTCAGTACGATTCTTAGTCGCTAAAAATGTAGCGCTGTAAGAATCGGAGCTTGACACACTAGCAAAAGAGTGGCCGATTACATTGGCCACTTCAACAGGTGAAGAATGCACAGCATTTGCAGTTTCCAGTATCGGGATAGAAAATTCCCGATACAGGGAGTTCGCAGCTTTTACCTTTCTCCATAACTGTTGACTTGTGGTAGACGATGTGATGGAAGAGACATACCTGATCCAAGATTCCCTCTGACTATGTCGCCTTACTCTGCGAGCAATTGCCCTTGCCCTTTTAAAGGCTATGAGATTTTCAGTTGTGGGATACCGTCTGAAGATACCCCACAATTTCCTTTGTTCCCGGTAGGAGGATTGACATTCCTTATTCCACCATGGTTTACTCATCTTCCTCTGAGATGTTCCACTCTTCGGTATCGCTGCATCAGCAGCGTTCACGATAGAGGTAGTGACATTTCGGACAGAGCTAATAATATCCTGATCTTGAACCATTGTACCGGTAATAACCGCTATCCGTGTGAATAAATCCCAATCTGCCCGGTTGAAGCGGTAAGTGGGGGGACGTAAACGCACCCCACTACCATGAACCTGGGAGATCAGGAGAGGGAAATGATCACTATTATAGAGATCATTTAGAACCTCTAAATTCAGCGACGGTAGCAGTGTCGGTGAACAAATGGCTAGATCAAGGGAATGAAAAGTCCTAGTGGGAGCATGGAAATACGTCTTCTCGTCGGTGTTCAGCAGACAGAGACTGTGATCAGAGATCAATCGCTCGATCTGCCGACCGCGAGAATTTGTACCATCATACCCCCACTGAGGGCTGTGTCCATTAAAATCACCAAGCAGAAGGAAGGGAGCTGGTAACTGATCGACTAATCGGTCTAAATCCATTTGTGACACTACATCGTTAGGTGGCAGGTAAATGCAGCAGACTGTGATTAATGTGCGAGTGTGAATTCGCACAGCCACAGCCTGCAACGATGTGGTCAGTGTAACGACGTTATGAGGACAGTTCTGGGATGCCAGGATGCATACACCTCCAGAAGGTGATGCGACATCAACATCCCGTCGTACACAATGATATCCACGCACGCGGGTTGTCATATTACTCTTCAGAAAAGTTTCCTGAAGAGCAACACAGACAGGTTGGTGCGTAGATATTATGGATTTGAGATCCTCTAGTCTGGGTCGTAAACCACGGCAGTTCCAGGAAACAAAAGCCATTAATTGGGCGCACTCGAAGTGGAAGGTCCCGTTTCCAGGACCCCCATGGAGTCATAATCTTCGGGCGATGGGTGTAATACCACCGCATCCCCGTCAATGACACTAGTCTTTTTGCGAGGAACACTGTTCTTCGCACTAAATTTTAGTTTTTGCCTCTGCAAAGCTTTAGACCTGGCTAATGGCCTAGTCTGTTGAGCCTTTGCAGAGGAAGGGGTTTTTAAAATATTTATTTTTTTCTTGGGTGGCAGAGCTTTAATGTCAGATTGTGGTGTCTTTTTTGTAGGTTGCGGTTTCTTAATGGTAGGAACAGGTTCAGGAAATTGAGTAGATTTAGATATTTTAGTTGTCTGGGTTGCCGTAGCGTAGCTTTTTCCCTGTACTGGGGTACGGGAAGCTACTACGCGGCGAGCCTCGGGATATGATAAATTCTGCAGTGTCTTCACCGTAGAAATTTCTTTTTCCTCGGTCCATTTCGGGCAAGAACGAGAGTATGCAGGGTGGTTGCCCTGACAGTTGACGCACTTTTCTGCAGCGTTACAGGAAGCACTTTCGTGTCCTGTTGCTGTACAGCGAGCGCACGTCAACTGTCCCCTACAAGCGTTCTTGGAATGGCCATATCGTTGGCAATTAAAACATCTCAGTGGGTTTGGAATATATGGTCGGACGGAGAGTCGGAGATATGCGGCCTGAACTGTTTGTGGCAGGGTAGGAGTCGAAAAGGTCAAGATGAGGTGCTGGGTGTTAAGCACCTTACCATCTCTCCTAATCGTGATCCTCCGGACACCACAAACCAGCTGGTCCTGCAAATTCTCCAAAATCTCTTCCTCCGACACGTTTTCCAAATCCCTTGAGGATACCACGCCACGAGAGTAGTTCAAATTCCTATGCGGTGAAGTTATTACAGAATAGGGTCCTAAGGTCTTCATATTCATAATCAGTTTTGCTTGATGTGAATTGCAAACTTGTATTAATAGGTCACCAGAACGTAGCTTCTTAACCTCCTGAACTGTTCCTATCATTCCTTGTATACCCTTTTGTATTAAAAAGGGAGATATTTTTTCAAAACTATCTGTTTCTCTTTTAATGAGAAAGAAACGGAAATTGTTATAATTATTACAAGTGTCTGGTGTTTTGTCAATATTTACCGAATTGGATTCATATTGTTCTACTTGATCTGCCCAAGTTTTATTATTTGCTTCATTAGATTTTTTTATCGCTTTTGGAGCCAAAATCGAATTCTCTTTAGTTGTAACCATAATTGCCTTAGGAAGAAAGAAAAAATTCACGGACAGACTTCTAGTTCGATGGGTCCCCGCCAGACCCATCTCCCCACCCTTTCCTAACGCGGAAACGAGTAACCGACGGAGAGATTCGTTTCAGCCGGACAATGTGACCTGCCCCATTACGTGCCCAGGCAGAGGCACAGGTCCAAGGCCGAAGCCGAGGAGGATTTCTCGCAATGGGAGGGAGGTCACACCATCCAGCCACACGCAACCAAGGCTCTCCCTCTGGGAACATTTTCAGGATGACATTCCAAAACTGTAACCGACGACGCACGCAACTCCTCTCCTCGCACACCCTTCTCCAATCAGGGCCTTTTCCAATCACGCCCATGCGGTCTCCCACTAGGTACCTCCGCATGAGGGGTACTGGGGCCCCGTATTGCCAGAGCTAGGCATGCAGGAAATCGGCATTGATACGCCGTCGGCCTTTTAGTGTTTTAGTAGACACCACAAATATTTTTTTTTTATTTTTAAATATTTTTATAATTTTTTTTAATTTCAATTTTTATGTTTTTTTTTTTAACACAAGTATTATAACACACACATAGTTAATATGAAACTGAGTTAGTAAAAACTGTTTTCCGCTTGATATCACAAAATATCAAGCGGAAAACCCCCCAAAGCAAAACACATGACTGGAAAAAAAAGAGGGGGAGAAGAAGAGGAAAACAAAGATCACTGAGGTACCTCGGGGTTGTGAAGCCCGTACTCATCTCAGGTAGATGAGCCCCCTGAGGGGAAAGTATAGGGGGAAAAAACTAACAATTAGCAAAGTTATGCGAACGAAAAATGTAAACAAACAGTTATAAGCGGTAGTCGAAATCTCTGGTGCCAATCATCTAAAACAGAATTGCTTGAAATAATTATTAATAAATTGTGGCTTAGTAAGTAGAAAATTAAAACTGAGGTTTTAAAACATTATTTTAAGGAAATAGTGCTTTAAAAAAGGATAAATCGTCAACTTCCTGTCACAAATGTCACTACTTCCGGTTTCGGTTTCAATAACAACACACTGTTAAAAAAGCTATAACTTGAGTTCTATCAAACATAAAGTAATAATAAGGATTGTTTTGGAATCTTAAAAAGTGGGGTTTTAATTAACAATCAGAAAAAAAAATCGAAATTTTCATCAAAAAATGCTTTTTCAACCTAGTCGGATACCTTAATGCACAACTCATGTAAACATTGATGATACGTTGTAGTAGACGATGACACTAGAACCAACATAACGATATTTGAAGCACTGTTTGGTAATGCATTTTCCACTGAATGGTGACTTTTAACATATAGATGATGCGCTTTAAAATAGCGACTATCATTGCTGACCCCAAAGCATGACTTTTCAGAGAACACTTCTCTAAGTACAAGCTTAGGGACCCAACAACGCTTATAGGTAGTTTCATGCTGAAGTCCCTAAGGAAGCATGACGCACAACAAACGGGACACATTGTCTTTTTCAAGCCATATTCTTAACGCACTTTAACCGTACACATGTTAGGAGGCTCGCAACTTCAATCGAATGATGGGGTAACTCACCATTTTGAGTCTGAATATGTATTTCAGCCTGAAAATGTCTGCTTCCTGAAGCTGTTTCAATTGGAAGTCGTCTGACAACTGAACTACAACACGTTTCTATTGTGACAGTATAGAGCCCTACGAACTGTTTCCCTTCTGAAAAAGATTTTTGGATTGGATTGACTTAATTAACGTCACACTAGAAGCAACAAGAGGACTATAGGAAATGCACATCATAATTTTGAAACTCGGTCAAGTGACAAGGATTGCACAAGAGCTGGCACGCACTTTTCCTAACTTCCACACTACGACAAACCGAGGACACTGAGCCTCAAATGATTTTTCGTTCATCAGTCCCGGCTACACATCAAGTTTCGAAACCGCGACTCGACGAAAACCGTCAGCAGTGAGTCCTCGACAATGACCACTAGGCCATCGCGGCTACTCTGAAAAAGAGAGGAACGATAATTTCGGAATTCGTTTCTTCAAATCGTGTTTATGAAATGCGAAATATAGCACTGAATTTTCGATATTTTTTTTAACTCGGTGACTGGTGTCTAGTGTGCAAATAGCTTTATTTTATGACTATTCCATCAGGGATATTATATCTTCACATTAAGGCTATATATAAATATTACGAATTAAATTATAAGACATTTAATTGAAATATTATTGCTCTTTTCACCGGAATAATTTTGTCAACTGAAATGTAATGATAGATTGGATATGTTTTTAAAAAGCCATTAAAGAAATGTTTGATCTTTTAATTGATTCATATATTTACTAATTCAATAAATCTAGATCTATATTCTTAATATACACGAGAACTTCAAAAGAATTTACTATCTGTATTTTTTTTCACATAATTTGTGAAACAACAAAAACGATTTCGTTAATTCGAAGTTATGAGAAAATTTCCTCTAACTAATATTTTAATAAAATAATAGATTTGGAAACAAAAAATAAATCTTCATATTAGTAATAACATATTACAGAAATTGAAAATTTCAGAAAGAGAAAAGAAAATATTTAATAACTGCCAATTTACAGAGTTAGTTACAATTTCTCTTTCAAATTGTTCACCATCGTATTATTCTTATAAGTCAATAAATTTTAAAACTTAGCAAAATATATTTTTTTAAAAGAAAAATCAATCCAAATTGCTGATATTTTGAATGTGATGCATGAATCATTTTACTTAACGTATACATAAATTACTTTCTTACAGTAATCAAACATTAATGTATAAATTTCCATTTTCCGAATCAATATATTTTATAATTATATAATAATTATAAATTAGGAAAATCATTAAAAGAAATTAAAAAATTATAGGTCTTTTAAATTTATTCAATTAAAAAAATAACAAATTTTATAATCAGGTTAAGATTTCATTCTTTTAAATCATATGCAGACACTAAATTTCGTTAATACAGTATTAAACTATACTATGTTATTGTAACTTTCAAAATAAAATGCGCGTCGAAAACGGTAAGCGAAAAAAGTACAGTAATCAATGTCTAAAGTACTTTTATATTTATATACATCAAACGTCAAATGCTTTAAAACTTCATTAATGTTGTAGTTTTAGTGATTTCACGTAAAGAGTATAAATGTTGAAATTTTAAGGTTTAGTACGTAAGAGATAAAATCATGAAAGAATAACAATAATCGTTTTAGTCCAATTGAATTTTATTAAAAAAAGTAACATCGAATTGAATAAAAATTATTTCAAACATGAGAGAAAGGAAAAATGACTTTCAAAAGTATTGTTGGTCATGAGTCAGAAATTCATAGAATAAAAATAGTCCTTCAGTCTTTTATGGGTGAAGGTCTTCTTGCAGTTCTTACAAACATAAGGCATTTCTTGATTATGAATGCGTAGATGATTTTTTAAATTACTATTTCGAGAGAATGCCTTGTTGCAGATTTCACACACATAAGGCTTTTCGTTGGTATGGATACGTAAATGTTGTTTTAAGTTACTACTATTGATGAACGCCGTCTTGCAGATCTCACAAACATAAAGCTTTTCTTGAGTGTGAATACGCAAATGCATCCGTAAATTTCTTTTATGAGAGAATGCCTTTTTGCAGACATCACAAATATAATACATTTCTTCTATAGTTATAGGCAAATTTTCTCTTAAAAGATTACTTGGAGAAATAGAATTTAGATAAATCTTACAAAAATAGTTATTCTCTTTTGCCTGCCTAAGTAAATGGTTTTTCAAACTTGGAAGAGGAGAAAATTCCTTGTTGCCCTTTGTGCACAAATAAGTGTTCCGAAAGGAATCAATTTAATCAAAGGAATATTCCAACGTACCAGTTCAAACATAAAAAATAGTGTTTTACATAATAACACTTTAGTGAATTGAATCCCAGTCTCAATAATTAAGATTTACTTGAAATAAAATATTAGAAGTAACTTTTGGTATTTCAATCAAGTTTGATTGGCGATGAAATAGCATTCATGTAATTTTAATGAAACTATAAAACACATTTATGAAACGAATATCAAATTTAAATTTTAAAGTCCTACTTGGCTAAGAATCATATAATTATGAGTAATATGATTAATTTCTTGAACTTAAATCATGAGCAGAGACAAATACAGTCTTGGAGGACAATCAAAAGGGCATGTATACTGAATAATAAATAACTAATTTATTAAAACTGTATTTTAATAATTATTTATGTGTCATATTATTATTTTTGAATCTTTTTTTTCCATCCTTGGAACTTTCCTTGCAGAATTATCGAATATAATCAAAAGGGATTCCACTCTATGCTTCGAAACAAGAAGAAAAATGTCTTGTAACTTATTACTGATCATAATAGTTGAGCACCAGCTCAGTCACAGGCTCAAAGCTGTCAAAAGGTTACGCATCAAATTGCTTAAGTAATGGAAAAGTCTCGTTAAAACACCGAAATCATTTTCAGGAGCTTTTTGAAAGGCTTGCTCTCGAAAAAAAATTTAGTTCCTACTTCTGTATGTTTTTGTTTGTACAAAACTTTTTTTGACAACGTACCAATTTAATAATACGAGATAAACTTCTGTTTGGGTGTCTGGTTACGATCTAGGTGGAGCTTTATTAGGAACAAGTTATTCTCTTTACAACAGGATTTCTTTTAAATTTTCAACATTTGGAAATTTCATACATATTCCCTATTTTATTGTTTAAACGTTATCTACAATTATATATTTTTATACAATCATCAAATATAAACACACTCATTTAAGTTCAATTCAGAATCACTTATATACTCCATAGCAGTTTTTAACATTTTCGCTCAAAGCTTTGTCACATATTTAGCAAAAAAAAAAAAAGAAACTCTTCTCTCTCTCTCTTTCGACATCATCAAATCTCCACCATCTTCCTCACTTAAGACTTTCGTAAAATTTTATAAAATTCCCCTAATTTTAAAATTATGATTTAAAATATTACATTAAATTATAATTTAAACATGTAGATAATGATATGAAGCTCTACATTAAACAAAAAAAAATGTAGCACTAAATAGTATGTAATATACTGCATGAAATAACCGGCGTTGTATGGAGTCGAACATTTTTCGGTTATTTATTTGTGATATGGGCTTCGAAAGAGAGATAAAACTCATAAAAACTTTGATAATAAAAATAGCGCATTTCATTAAACTTAATTCAGGCAGGAACAAGAAAATATTTTCTGAACTTTCAAGAATGAGCCAGACGGGAAATAAGTTTGGTTATTCTTTGGTAAATATTTTTTAAGGAATGGAAAGAATGATAAATGAAACAAAAGAAAATCTTGAAAATGATACTTCACTGCATTATTAAAATTTTTCCCTCAAAGAAAATAAAAAGAAATAGTTTAACGGTCTCGAGATAAAAATGGTCGCTTCAAAATTGTATTAAAAACTTGATTCATTTGAACCTATTTTCAATCATACTTGTATTAATCAAATTTAATATAATACATTTAAATATAAAACTTTAAATGTTATATATATTTAAATTAAATATAAAACATTTACCGATATATACAAAAATCGATTAAAAAGTTCCTATAAAGTCATGACTTTTTTTTATTTGTTACCAATTTTTGCAACTTTTTATTGCATCTGAAAACTTTATTTGTGTTCTATAAAATACATTATTCAATTTGTATAACATGGTCCCAATAACTTACCACACTCTTGTGTCAATGCGTGACTAGTCGGGCAAGAGTGTAGGAGAATTATAGTGGCAATGGAAGTGATGTCCCTTTAGGTGCTCTTTCCTCTTTAGCAATAGGAGAAAGTCGTAAGGTATAATTTTGGTGCTACGAAGTCTTGCTGCTTCAACTTTATGTCCATGTATGGATTGTTATTTTCTTCAGTTCTCATGACAACAAGATACCTGGGGAAAAAAGGGAAGAAAATTACGTTACGAAGAATACACGTGAGGCTTTCAGATGAAACAAAATGTTTGAAAATCATGTAGCAATTAAAAAAAAATATCGTCATGGAGGTAATACTCTTAGATCAAGTCTTCTTTGTGTATGTTTAAATCAAAAAATATTTATGTGTGTGTTAATTTGATTTTATATTGTTAAACAATTTGAGAAAAAAAATTAATTGTAGTTATATATTTCACAAATGATGAAAACAAGATCGAAAAGTGAGACACAAGTAGACACACTAACTTTCTTTTTTATACATCAGACTATAGATATTTACAGATGTTTGTGATTGAATTTCTTAGAAATATTTTCTTACCAAATTTGAGAACAAATAACGAAGCTCGAATAAAAGAACAGCCTTTAATGTGAAGGCTTTGTTCTAAAAAACACGAACTGTTTTATTCTTTGCACCCCACTCCCCCCCACCCGAAATAGACACTTCACAGAAGTTAAAGCATACCGTGATTTCTATTCAACGTATAAGCATGCTATCTTGAGTATCTGAAACTTCAGTAGGTAGCCAAGTCTCCACAAATAATACGACGAACGAATTCATTCGGTGCTCGTCGATAATAGGGTTATCTTTATAAAACAAATTTCACCGCACACCTATCAGTTCAGTGGGCGAAAAAGCTTTCGTGTATTTTGTAAGAACGCAGTTAATTATAAGCTATTGTAAGCACAAATGCATTTTAGGGTTCCTCTAAAAGAATTTTAGTAAGCATATCTTAGCTAAAACAAACTTCTTGGAAATGTATTCCTTTCCCGACAAACCTCGAAATATTTTTAAGAATTGAATTACAACTTTTATAAGAACAGCTACATTGACTCAAAATATTTTAAGTAATGATAGTAAAAAAACATTTTTACTTATACAAAACCATAAAAAGTTTTCTCACCTGATGACTTTTGTTGGTTAGGGTAGGTGGAACATGCGAATTCGAAATATTAAACACACACATATATATATATATATATGTGTGTGTGTATGTGTGCGTGTGTGTGTTCTCAGTAGTATTTTTAAGTACAATTATCGATGTTCTTGAATTTTAGAAATTTTTCTTTCAATTTTTCTTAAATTTTATAAGCAATTAAAATTTGTTTCTTTCCTTCTAATCATTATAGGTTTCAATGAAATCGAGAAATTTATGATTTAAAATGATTCTGGATAATATAAAAGCCTTCTGTACATAAATAAAAAAAATACTTTTATATCCAGAAATATAGTTTTATCTTTCCACCATTCTGTAAATAGATACACATTCTAAAGAATTTTAAATAATGAGTTAGATTGTACTTAGCTTCATTCTAAGTGTATTTGGTTCTTAAAATAGTTTAATCATAATTAAATCTGTTCTGGGTTTTAACAGGATCAGGAATGGAGAATTACCTTTTTTCCGTACACCCTACATAAGCTTATTGCCGGGAATTGAGAAGTTTTGAAACATGTATATAGCATGTAAAATGATTCACTTCTTAAGGTATGGCCTACCTTCGAAAAAAAAAAGAAATTTTTGTAAAACACTTTACGTTTTTAGTTACAATGGTACATAAAAATTACATATTCAAAAGTCAGTTTAATGAACTTCTTTTCTACTTTTCAAATTTTGACCACATTTGCTTAAAACTTAGTAAAAATTGACATTTAAATTAAAGTTCATGTAACAAAATCTAACTAATACATTCCACTTATAGTGAATGTATTAAACATATATTTAATATACATATATATGTGTTGTGAAAAAAAAATGTAGTTATCTTTTAAACTTAGAGAGTTTTACCAAAACTTATAAAGTCAACATGATTTTACAAAAATATATCACTTTTTAAATAAAAATATCTCCAAAAAATTAAAATTAAAAAGTTTTGTGCAAAGTTTTGCAAAGAACAGATTTAGCCACCAAGGTGCTCATTTTCTTATAATTAATATTAAATTACTGAATTATATATAATAATTAAAGTAAATGACTAAATATCGAGAGATGGACAATAGTATACTTTTCCAATATTAAAATTAAAGGAAACGGTAAATTATTAATTTGAATATATTTAAGCTACATGTAATTAAAATTAAACAAACGATAAATTATTGTTAAATTGAATATTATATCAGCTACATGTAATTAAAATTAAAGGATACGATAAATTATTAAACTGAATATATTTAAGGTAAATGTAATTAAAACTGAAGCAAAAGATAAGAAACAGAAAAGCAATCTGGTACGACAAAATTGATCCATCTAAAACAACAGCCTCTTGGGTTGCTAGTAAATAGTTATGTACTTAAAAGCTATGTTTGAGGCTCACAATATACCTAGAGATGTACAGATCATTGTGGTAAAATTTCATTTGAATTTATGAAGTACTTTTTTAAGAAATGAGACTTTTCGTAATAAAAAAAAAGAATAAATAAATAAATAAGATAAAATAAAATTGCTGTGCTCCAGAAAATGCAAAAAAAGATTTTAATGTTTTTAAAAAATTATGTTCTTACAATAATGCATCAACTAACTAACCTAGAAACAAATGCAAACCATTTTTGAAATCTTAAATATGTGGGCTATAACAAAAAGTAATAAAGAAACTTACTAAAATATTCATGAAAATGGTGATTTTCCGGTAGGCAAATATCTTAAAAATGAATGCCTTTAAAAAACTTAATTACCAATGGAAATTTAACCATTCTTTAAGATGGACTTCTAATGTAGTATTGCTGAACTAGAATTATATAAAATAACAATCGAGTTATTTAGAACCGTAAGTAAAAATCGCTTGTTTAATATATATATATATATATATATATATAAGTTACTTAGCTAATCTAAAAGTTAGTGTATTCCGACTATTTCTAAATAGCCGGATCAAAGGTTCTCAAATGTCGCTTATAATCCTAAATTTATCACAAAATGGAATACAATCTAAGAAATCATTGAAAATTTTTTAATATGTGAATTTGTCTGCGGGATAGGAAAAGTAAAACTACATTTTTGTGAAAAATATGCATTAACACGTTCAGGACCGACGAAAGAAGTGCTCCCACACCCCATGTGCTACAAAAGTAAGCGAAGGCTATTTTTCCGGTTAAGCCTAAGTTCATTTAAAAATTCATATATAATCATTATTATAAATAAATTCTCCTTAATAAATAACAAATTAAAAAAATAATTATAAATATTAATTATGAATATGTAACATAAAAAATAAAATATAACAATATAAATAAAATAAATAAATGAAACAAAATATAATAAAAAAATAAAATATAATATAACAAATAAAAAATATATAGTAAATAAATAGAATAGAACAGAGTAAATGGAAAATATATAATAAATAAATAGAATAAATAGAAAAATATATAATAAGTATAACAATGTAAATAATAAATTATAAATAATATAATAAGTAAAATAAAAATAAATAGTATAAACATACAGAATATATAAATTTTTTTCAAAAAAATATAAGAAATATGTAAGAAAAGTATAATAAAAAAAGTAAAAATACGTAAAAAAAGTTTAATAAAATGTATAATAACATAAAACGTAAATAAAACGTTTCAATTTGAAATCACTCCTGTATATGATTACAGACCTCAAGATTCGGAAAGGCTTGTCACATATATGATACATATTTCGAGAGACCAACCCCCCGCTCCGCACATAGTGCACTACGAGTACATATATGATACTGTGGGCCGTAAAGGGAGAATCACGTGATCACATACATGTGGTCTCTGTCTTGAACGGCTTAATAAACTCTGCGATTTCCCACGCTTCGTTAATATGCTCCCAAACTTAACTTAAAGCTCCATCACCAAGTAAACAGTCCGATAAACAAAAAATCAAATCCTTAACTTAATTTTATTATTCTCTTAAGAATAACCAATTCTCAATATGCATATTATGAATGCGGAGAAGATCCTTTCACGCAACCGCAACTCAAGTTAATATAAAATTTTACTTACCTTACACAACTGAATAAGAAGCACCGAATCAGTACTACAGCTTGTTAGCTAGAACAAGTTAAATACCTGTTCTCAGATGGTCACTCCACTCGAAACAACGTATCATACATTCTCTTTCTTCTCTAGGCAAATATATGTCTAATCTCGTTGTGTTCAAACCTTCTAACCTATCTCTTTCTCCCTCTACTACATCAATATTAAATTCTATGCTTATAATAAATACTATTCTATCAGTCTTATTCTCTAATTTTCTATACACCTCATAGTCATAGTTCAATCACAAGCAAAAGTTTTCAAATCAAATAATGTCATATTAATACCCCCAAAGTTTAGTTGAAGGGAAATACGCTTGAGAGAATCCGTAATAACTCTTTTAAGTTATTTATTTATTTATTGAATCATAATTCTCAAATTACTTCATTTCATTAAAAATCGTAATGCTTATAAAGAAAAAAAAGCATTTTGATTACGTATAAAATTCCCTCTGTGATAATGAAAAATCGAATGCACCTCCCAAAATACAAATGTCTCTTTCGTAAATGGGATTATCGATAAAATTTCACAGAAAATGAACTCATTTACGGCTTGCTGATTGTTCTTATCTTTGATACTACTTAAGTGTCTCTCATTAACTCCAGCAATACACATACCACAATCTCTAATCTAGATAGTTTCCAACAATGATAACTAGCAGCTCAAATTGAACACAGTAATCAAATGAAGAAAATACGCATATAAATTTTAAATATCTCTTAATATATTCCTCATTTCCTATACAATCAATTGATAAAAAAACCTTTAATAATTTATTTTGTTTTCCTCAATTATTCTGTTGGATCCATAAATCTAGATTTAAAAGCGTAATAAGCGAATCATTTTGTTTTAATCCATTTATGGCAATTATTCCTAAGTTTTGCTGTAAGAATAGCTGAAATACCTAAAAAAAGTTGTTAGTTTGACCTCAGCAGGGAATGATAATATACCAAGATAAAGAATATAGCTCATTATGACTCGTAACGGGATCCTAACATTTACAAAACTAAACGAATCGCTAATTACGTCAGCCTATCAAGAAAATGTCTGGCAAATGGAGTGCATATTGCCAAGGGGACTCGACCGTCCATTAGCTGTAACCATTTCTAATGTTTCAAGGTTACATGAAAGGTAGTTTTTGCTGTAGTTATTTGAACCCAGGGAAAAGGCTTACATAGAAAGAATACATTCCGATAAAGGAAATTAATATCTAAGAGGCTCTTGTAATGAAACTACATCCAGACTCACATAAATGGAAATGAATATAATTAATATTACTCCGATATACATGAGTTGATGACAAATATTTAAAACTACCCGGAGCATACCCATGATTTTTTTTAAAAAGTAAATCCATGATGTATATATTGTTGGAAGAAAACAAACCGTGTGATCATATGAGTGTTAATGTGTGATGTAATATGAGCTATATGTAGTAGAGCGGTAATCTGTCTAAGTGGAGGGGAAAAAATTGCTCATTGAGAGTGTAGTTAAAATTTTGTATAAAATTCACTGATTGATGTTTCTCTCAATCCTATTTAAACCAGTCAAAAGATCCGAACACTTAAGGATGTCAAAAAAGTGTGTTGATTTGAATCAAATAAATCGGTAACAAAAACTAACATGGTTCCGTTACATTTTAACCAATGTAGTAACACAAAACAGTTATCCCTAACTCATTAAAATGTGTATCTCTTTAAAAATTTTGGTATAGAATTGTTGCATCTGCTGGAAAACGCGGAAAAATTTTGAAAATGGAGAGCGAAAAATAGCACCAAAAACAAACATTTGTTTTCAGGAATATTATGCTCCATTAACCAGAAAAACATTCTAAGAATTTGGAGTGATACAATCAAAGGGATGAATTTGTACAAAGCACAAACAAACAGTTTTTCAAATTTATATATACGACAATCAACCAGAATCAGAAAAATAAGAGGTAAGAATTCAAGATGTTTAAAAAAATATAATTTATATTTTTAATACATAATCCGAAGCATTCGGAGAATATTTTTTATGTTCTTAAGGGGACTTTAAAAACAATAAAACATTGACACAAAATACTGTAATTTTTATCGTAAACGTTGCCAATATATTGTTTTCAAAATTAATGAGACACTAAGAATTAGCTTCGAGAATTATTTTTACTGATAATTTGCTTTCACTAGAATTTGGTTTAGACTACCATAACAATATCTTGCAACTTTTATCAATGAGGTTTACGTAATAAATCACATAATCATCAAATATCGTTAATAACAATTTTGCACTATCCACACATACTCACATACGTTTAAATTTCTTATAGCTCCGTGGAGTCCGTACTGCGGATTTTAATTTTCGGAAGTCTCCTTTTCCGATATTCGATCCATTTCAAATTAAACATGACAAATAAAATAATGAAATATTAAATGGAAAATTAATAAATTTTACTTTTATAACATCAAAATCTTTCTTAGCCTGAATATATTTTTCGAAGCATTAAAAGTTCATATTTTTGTCAAAATATTTATATTTTATCTATTTTCTACATTAATATTTTATTTATTTTCGTAATATGCTCTCTGTAGAATTTCTTACATTTAAAAAAAACTTGATATGATCTCTCTCTCTCTCTCTCTCTCTCTCTCTCTCTCTCTCATTCTCTCTTTTCCAACTTTTCAATTCAATAAATAATTCTTACCACATATAAAGGAAGAGTATGAAAAAATATTTGCTTAAATAACAATTACTTATGACTAAAAATTGTTGAATCGGATAAATCAGCAAATATATTTATTTATTCATGAGTGTTAGGAAGTCTTATGAAAATTATAAATAAAAAAATTGTTACAAATTTATCTCGAAGAGAGGAATGTATCAATGGGGCATTGGTATAAACATAAAGGATATGTAAGACAGAATTGGAATAAGGTATTTCGTAAAAAAAAAATTATGCTTAGTATCTTTTCTATTGACTCAAATAGAAGCATAAAAATTGGATCTAGAACTGAATTTACTTTTGTTTACGAAAGGGAACCTCCGAGCTCTCTTCCATTGCATTTGTGCTTGGTTGCATACGTTACATTAGTAAACAACGGTTGCTAGGGAGGCATAATTGTTTGTTTCTATGAACTGAACTTATTATTTTTTTAAGAAATACATTTTTGTGAAAATTGTTTGAGCGATATATCTGTATTACATTCAGTCAGATTACGTTACCTTGCGGTTGTCGGGGCTTATGGCTACTAAACCGGGAGTTAAGTGAACAGCGAGTTACAGTAATAATGTAAATTGAGAAATAAGATAAATTATAGCATCCATATGAATTTTCTGCGTTAAATTTACACTCTTTTGACATTGTTTCTAATTATTAAAGAAATCCCTTACTTAAGGAAAAATCTTAGTAGAATGTATTCTTAAAGTTTGACCAATAAAAAGGGTTGAACATAAAGCTAATCTCGGTGATTGAGAGATATTGAAAAAAAAATCTCTTAAAAAACTGAAACTGGAGTATTTCACCATCTAAAAATGGTGATTAATATCCAATTCAAACACACATTTAAATTTAAAAAAAGTATTTAAAGGATCGATCCCTTCTTAGCCTTAAACTTTCAGAGGATGGTCCTCAAATACAACCTTCCATTAATCTTCACTTAGTTGGACTTTTATCTTGTCTCTTTTATGATGAAAGTCATTATCTGCTCTATACGATCAATGATTTGCAGGTTCTAGTTTTGTAAAAAAATCCTACTCTATCCCCGAGCTTTTTTTTTTTTTTTTACTCGTTCTTAAGTGTGCAAGCACCATTGGACTAAATTCTTCCTCATGTTTCTAATTTCTCACATCCGGAGTACTAGTTTACTATTGCAAACTGGAACATTGTATATTTATTCCACCATATATATAAAATAGAAAGGAAAAAAGTATTAATGTTTCCACTTTTTAGTCCTGATGTCATTTGAAAATGAAAACGCGAATTGATCGGTCCGTGGGTTAGCGTGGTCTGCTTCTAATAGTATTAAATTTTGATTGTTTATTTGTTTATCTAGTTTTTAAAAGTTTACCCATCACCTCATCATCCGCTTATTTTACATATAAATCAAGAACAATCCAAAGTATTCTCTTACAACTAACAAAAGCCGGTTTCATAAGAATCAATGTAACAAATAATAAAATAGACCTCCGAATGCAAGAGCATTGATAAACAGTTCATACACCTGGTTATTTCTTTTTTGTTGCGTAACAAACAATAAAGGATTTACAGGGAAAAGATTGTTTTATTCTTAAAAATAATAAAAAAATAACAAATGAGGAATAGAAATACGTTAAAATATTCAAAATATAAAATAATAACTGAATTTTTGAAACATTCTTCTTATATATGAATTTTGAATTTTCCAATACTTAACTGGATAAAATTATTTATCACTAGTTAATTGATTTTAAAACTATGAATTGATTTTACTCTGCATGTATTAAAGGTAGACTTTAGTTTTTAGTTTTCAGAAAAAACATTTAATATAAAATCTCTTAATTTTTATAATTTTCTGTTAATCGTACCTTACCTTTCCAGAGCTCCATTCTTATCTTTTAGTGATACGCTTATAAAATATATTTTGCATAAGTTTATTTTACATAGCATAGAATTTTCATATTAAATTAAAAAATGGGGGGGGGGGGGGGGGGGGGGGGGGGGGGGGGGGGGGGG
>BMAW01029361.1:123615-134947 GCA_019974015.1 Nephila pilipes | reverse complement strand
GTGGGGTTGTGCATGTGTGGGTTTATTTTTTGATTTAATTCATTTTTGTAAGATAAATTATGTTTCACAATGGAGGAAATTACGTATTGATTAAATACATCTACATTTCTGCAACCTTATTAAAGAAGATTAGATTTGTTTTAAGATCACACAAACTATTATTATTGATTACTTTCCTAATTTTTTTAAAATAAAAGTGTTACAAGTTTGTTTCTTTACGTGTTGTGATAAAAGCCTTACAGAGTTTTTTTCAAACTTATAGAAATTGTGAGTAATTGACTGGTTTCGCGAAACGAGTAAAGAAAATATAAATTAGTATTATGATATTCTACAGAAAGTATTGAAGCTTAAGAAAAAAAAAATAGTCCCCTGTCTACTTTTCAAATGAGTTTCCGAATATAATGTAGATAGCCCGCGTGTTGTCTTTCAATGGGACGTTAATAAATAATAAACTATCCGAATGTAACGCGATTTTGCGTGAAAGCAAACGTTTGAGCAAATCTTCATTTTTACTCACACAACTACGATCACGAGTTTCTCACTCTCAGAGGAAGAATCTCAGAATCAGGAAGAAGAATCACCACGAAAAGCTTTTTAAGATGTTTCCTCAGAATTTAATCTTAGGTCTTGCCTCTCGCAAATTCATGTCTCTTTTATCTTCAGATGTGACTTGTTTCTTGATACTCGGCGGAGAAATTACGACTGGAAGTGGTCGAGAATTTTGTGAAACGAGAATAGAAAACATTTTTTTTTTCAATGAAAAAGATTGAGAATGAATAATGATGAGATAGAAAGATGAGAAATTGTATTTTCTTTCTTTTAATACGTTTCTTTTTGTTCCACTTGCTTGTAATAAAACATAATTTTTTAATGAGAGAATATAAATTCGATTCTTAAGCAAATTATATTTAATTTTATTCCATTGGTTTTCACATTTGCAAACGTTATTTCCAGAATTTACTTAATTAACATAATATATATCTGAATACATTTTATACGTAAAAAAGCAGCATTTCTTAGTAATTGTAGCATTATATTTATTATATTCATTTAAAATTTTTGCGGAGTTACATATTATTAAAAGGTATTTACTATAATACATTTTAATTTTTATATTTGGATGGCTACAGCCAGAAAAATATTTTATAAAAAGTAAGACATAAATAATAGTTTTGTCATGGAAATCGCCAAAAGTATTAATTTTAAAATACTTTCGAAAAAAGATTCAATAAATGTACTCAATAAAATTAAATTTTTAATGCAATACTCCTAATACTATAAGTAATAATTTTAAAAGTAAGTTTTATTTTATTATTAATTGAATTAGACTTTCTTGTATTAAATGAATGTTAAAATCTTGATCTTTGTAACTTTTTATTATTACAGTAAAAGTTATTTACTTGCAAGCGAACCTAATGATAGAAAAATTGTAAACAGTTAATCTAAAAGATTATCATGGACGTTTTCGATAAATAACACTTTCAAACGATAATTAGAAGTACTAATAGCTGCGTAATAGCTGAAAAGATTTTTGAAAAATGGTACTGAAATCTAAAGCTGATGCATTACATATTAGAAATGTTATTAGAGAATTAAATATTATTAATAACTGGACGAGTAAATAAGTATATTTTCGCTGAAAAGTTAATTTCCGGTATAAAATACTGTCACATTTTTTATGCAAAATTGATGAAAAAAGCTGCAAATTTTAGTTTTCCAGGTAATACGTAAGCGAGTAAATTCGATTAATTTTTTTAAAATTTCAACTACGTTGAATGATTTAAATTTGTACTAAAAGAAAAAAAATAATAATTCCATAATTTACTTTATTTTTCACATTTTTTTTTGTTCATAAATTCCTTACATTCGGGAATTTATTTTTGAGTTGCAAAAACAACAGGCTCAGAGTGTTTGATTTTACTAATTGAAGAAGTAAAATCAAATATAAGTATTAATTTTAAATAAAAATTTTAGTATTTTTTTAAATAGTTATTCAAACTCTTCTATTTACTGTGTGGTATGAATGTATCAGCGTATTTTGTGCCTCCAAGTATTATGTTTTATGTAATTTAAGGAATATAAGTAATAATATGTGTGTGGACTTTTATTTATGCATGTAAAAAAATAACAATCGAAGTTTTAAAAATGAAAGTATATTTTCCCCTTGCGAAATAAGGTAGTTCGTGGCGCCATCTATTATTGATTGATGGGACTTAAGTTGAATAATTAAAAAATAATGTAATAATGGTTCATTTGAATTTAGTTTTACAATTTTAAAAGAATTATAGGCTAATAAAATGTTAAGAAAAACTAGAAATGTTGTAATCTCATGTTCGTGTTAAAGTGAATGATAAAAAAATACATTATATGAAATAAAATAAAATGAATAAACATCACTATGAGAATTCTATTAAATAGAAAAATAAACTTAAAATCCTTTATATAGGAATTTTTTTAAACCTTTTTACTTACACACCGAAATATATTTTCATACATATGTAATTATGTGGTCGAGTTGGAGTTTTTTTCACAGAGTATCAAAACTGTTAATTTCTTATTGAATACTTCAAGGAGCCTATAGAAGTTGCTTTTAATAACCTTTATTTGCCATAGATGCCACTAGGAGTACACCGAGATAACAAACAGAATAAGATAATTTTAAAAAAATGAATTATACAAAAACAAAGCATTTCTAGTCCTTTCACAGGGTCACAAAAATTTATATATTTTCTAGTTAATAATCTATTTTCAGTTATTTAACTCGATTGACAGCTTGAAAAAAAATCAAATTAATAAAAACAATCTTTTCCCAGAAAATATTTCAAAGCGAAGATTTTTTTCTTTAGAAATTGTTTTGTTTCGACTGAGATCGATATTTCCTTACTGAATGAATTCCGTACATCCTAATTACGATAATATATTGATTTTAACAAAGACAATTTTCAAAATCGCTTCTCTTTTTATTGAAATTTCCAAATCCATCATATTAAGTATAGAAAATATCATAATAAAATTGTGCACTTATTGTTTTGATAATTTTTGTAAGACAAACGATGCCAAAAATTTCAGTAATTCATAATTAGATATTACAGTAGAGCTTATTAATCAACACTTTCACTTTTCCTGAAATATATAAAATTGTTTGTATCACGCCTCTTCTTTTTAGTGTTTATTAATTTATAACTTTTCTGTTAAGATCATCTTAACAGATAAATTTGTAATTCAGTTTTGTGCTTTTTGAATATCAAAGTTCATTTCCGTAAACTTGCATGCAAGAAGCTACAAAAGGATCGTCCATAATTTTCAGATTGAAAAAAAAAAAAAATTCTTTTTGGTAAATTACTGACTTTTTAAAAGAAACTCTAATCGCAAGTGTAGAAGTTTAATATGCTGTATGTAAAGTCTTCCCTTCGAAATAATTGTTTCTTTTTCCTTTTCTGAGAGCTGCTCACTGCACATAGAAGTTGTTAGAGATATATTATTCTTTTCTTTTATTTTAATGCTCCGAAAATTTGTAATATTGTGTAAATAAAATGATAAAAGTCAGTGATTTTTAAGACAACTCTCTTTTTTAAAATAATATTAAATATACAGGCTTATTCAAAACTTACCCGATTTCAAAATTAAACGACACAGAAAGATAAGTAATGCATGAAACACTAAGGAAAACAAAGGAAGTTTTATACTGTGAAAAATAGATGACCATCGTGTACGAAGCTGTTTTAGAAGCTTTTACGGAGCTGCATCGCAGTTGGATGGATCGCAGTGGACCAAATGACTTGATGTTACACCTGGCCACCTGAGTCAACTGATACGGCCCCATGCGATTTCTTCCTTTGGGGGTTTGTAAAAAATGAAGTGTATGCACCACCCATTTTTTTGAACGTGAACAACGGATTTTTTTTTTTGCTGTTAAGCAATTTCCACTTCACAACGTGTTTGTCAGGAATTTACATATCATATCGACATTATTCTAGAAACTATAAGAAGTTATATCGAACCCTTGTACAAAAAAACTTTCACAATTTTCCTTTGTATGTATTACTTATTATTATGTATCATTATTTTATGAAAATGTGACATTTTGAAATCGGATGAATCATTTTGAATAACCCTTTATATTAAGATAATGATATTTTTCCATATTCAAAGTAATAAGCATTAAAAATAATTTTTCTCTGACCAACTATTAGTATTAATTTCCTTTATTGCAGTGCGTAATACATCGTTTAAAATCATTTTTCTTACGACATAATTCAAAACTTTAATGATATTTTCCCTACTTCTTACAACCTGATAAGGAGTCTGGTATTTAACATTTATTATCAAGTTTTTTTTATTGTAATTTGATACATAATTTTGCTAAAATATTTACCACGTTAATTAAATAATACGTCAAATTTTCTTCGATATTTTATAGTTAAATAATTTTTACCAAAACAATTAACAAAAGTTTTTGATTAGTATTTTCTTCATTTCTGAATTCTTAGACAAGAAGCTATTATATCCCAGAAAAGAGTCATTCTCCAACGCATAAATGATTCAATTCTTCCAATGATTTTTTTTCTTCAGATGTACTTAGTTTTATTGGTTTGTTTTTCCGGTAACTTAGTTTTAACTTTCTTAACGAGTGCTCGCTAACATTTATTGGCAACAGAAAGTAGAAATCATTTAGATTACAAATGTTCTGAAGAAATTTCATTCCGTCTGTTTAATTTAATTGTGGATAAATATTTATATCTAGAGGTGATGCTCAGATGCTGAAAGAGTGGATCAGTTTGTAAACAGACTGTGTCAGTATTAGTTTCAAGCCTTTAGACAAGATGCAACTGATATTTTACAAAAGTAAATCCTTTTAAACGGATCTGATAATATGAGGGGCTATATGAAATTACATTAAGTAACTTTACATATCCCACTTCAGTAAAACCTCCGAGGGAGTAAAAATAATTATTTTAAATATTTATGAAAATTTTACTAAGAGAATTATTCTTTCTATTCATGTTTCATCATGCATATGTATATTCTTTCAGTTCCAAGCTTTAGATAGCTTAAAATTCTTTACCTTCCTTTTTTGAATTTAATTTCCAAATTCATTTCTCTTGAGATATGGTTTGTAAGTCTCGTTTAGGCTTTGATATATATATTTTTTTGTTATTTTTTAAATTACTGGGTTCATAATTTTTAAAATATTTTAATTACTTATGTTTTGTCTTTATGTGTTTAATATGTATTCTTTTATTGTCTTTATGTGTTTAATATGTATTCTTGAATATTACGAGTATTATGCTTTTAACAATTTTATGAATTTTCTTCATTGTAACGTGTGTTTTAAACCATAGATAATTATATATAACCGAAATTTGGCTTTAATGTTTAGTATTTTGAATTTTTATTATATATTTTTTTGTAATATTTGTAATTTGATAGCTTTAATCTATATTTATCAATTTTTTAAATTTTTGTTTTTATTAGGTAGGATTTGTAGTATATATACATGTTAAAAAGATTATATCTAATCAAAACACTAGTAAATACATAATTACATGCAATAATTGTGTGTTTTTACCATGTTTCATGAATTTCTGAAAATAACTTTCAAGTACATTTTGACACGGTAACAATATTTGAAGCAATTTAAGCTTTGTAGGTGTATTAGAATTCATTTTTTGTTCAATTAATTTCTAATTATGTATATATATATATATATATATATATATATATATATATTGTGTTTATCATTATTAAACTAAATTTAAAAAATTAAAAATGGAAATAAAATGATACTGTTGAAAATAATATTAAAAAAATACTACAAAGAAAGATTTTTAAAGTACAGACAACAGTGAATGGGGTTAGAGTTAACTATAGATAAAACGAAAAATTTTGGAAATAAAACAATTTAATACAGTTATAGGTTTCGGATTGTGATGTATAGTTATACCAGTACTTGGTATCCTACTTTTTCACTCAGCAGCTATTTTGTAATAAACAGGTAAAAATCAAAAATGAATTAAAATATATCAGAATAAAAGATTATTAAAAATCAATACCAGAAAGATATGAGAATCGTTATAATAGCATAAAATGTAAAGAAAAAATTGTGAAGAGAAAATATAAAAGAAAATTAAAATCCAATTTAAAAATAAATAAATAAAAATTAAAATTCCATTAAAAAAAATTCGTAAAATAGCAAAACAATAATCAAACAAAAACGTTGAAAAGAACAATGTCCTCCCTGTAGAACGGAAATAAAAAAAAAAGTTAAAAAAATGCACATTTACCTCATCTACATTCAAAATTCAAAATTAAAATTAAAATCTGATTAAATGATCTACTTTTATTAGTTGGTAATAAAAAATTAAAAAAGAAAATAATTTATTACGAATAAAACAAAATGTAACATAAGTATTAGTATTTTTTAAGCATTTTAAAAATTATTAGCAGAAAGAAATAACAAAGATAAATAAGAAAACAAAATTACTTAACAATTAAAATATTAAAGCAATTTTTTTAAAAAAATAAAAATTCTTAAATGATTATCTTAAGTAAAATATTCTCTTTTATAATTTTTATATTTTAAATCGTTTTTAAGGAAATTCATAGGGTTACTAGAAGCAAATTTTGTGAAATTTTATTACATTTTCCTTAATATCATATGAACTAAAGAAGAAAAGAGTTATATTAACTAATTGTAGCTGCATCAAAAATTACCTTTTACTTAGTTACTGTTGATACAAAGGCCTTTTATTAAGACTTTATATCGTTCAAACCATGCCTAAAAGATTAGGACTTTTTCTGAAGAAATAATTTTAGAGTAAAAGATTCAAGAACATAATTTACAGAAGTTATAAGAAAATGGACATGTTACAGACAAATTAATGTAACTTTAGGATCTAACAAAACATTTTATTTAAATCGTTTTATACAAGACCCAAGCAAAAAAATCAAATTTGTCAGACTCGTGTAATTCATTATTTTACTTTCTCACCAGATCTATCTCCTTGAGAATTCTCTTGGTTTGTAAAATTAAATTAAAACTGGGGGGATTCGCTTTGATGGAGTTCCCGAGATCCAGACGAAGGCAAATTAATTTGAGGAACCGAAATTTATTAAATTAAATTAGAATCTTTCGTGGTACATTCAAGTAACTTCAGAAACTGTAGAATCAAGTTGTTGCTGCCGTATTATTCTTTAAAATGTCCATTTCACGGTAGTAGAAAACGATGGCTCTTTTTTTTTTTTTTTGCTCTTTGTTATATAGTTTCATGACTTCGTTATTTTGAACATGTGAGACTTTAGTTAAATTCTTTTTATTTTTTATAAGGTAAATTAGTGAAACATAAAATTTATTATTATAAAACAAATAAAATGTGATTGAAAGACTAAGTTAATAGAGCGTATTTTGAAGTTACATCAACAGAAATATATCACACACAATAAATAAAAGACTAACTACAATTTCTTAAATGTCATTTTGTGTTTAATAAATTGATTAAATTTAATTGAAACATCTGAATAAATGTTAAATTATTTGGAGACTCGCGTTGAGTCTTATACAAATTGAAAATTACAGCACGAATTGGTTAATAAAATTTTGCTTTTGTTTCTATTAAACTAATATTAAAATGCATCCTATAAAAAATATAACTTTAATAAGAACCTCTTAATGCTATTCCTTTCATAAGAATCTACAATTACAAAACTTGTAATAATTAAATAAGAATTTTTAAGAAACAAATCATAATTCGAGATGATGTAAGATTTTTGACTATGTTAGAATCACATGGTCAAAGATTAGAAGATCTTTTACACCATATTAATCCTCCAAGATATTGTGAGAAATGAAAACATAGGAAAGGAAACAATACAAAAAAATGCGCAGCTTTAAGAAATAGATTTCTTATTTATTTATTTATTCAACAAGATCATATGGATTAAAACTGTACTTGAATTGAATATTTGAAGCAATTTCATGGAGTTTACATACATTAAAATAATTAAATATTTATCAACGACCCCCCCTTCCCCAAAGCTAGCATTCATTTGACTCTTCAAAGCTCTTTAAAATTATTTCAAAAGCTTAAATCGATTATCTAGCAATTTAAAAACAATTACTTATTTAAAGTAAAAGTAACTGTTTTTAAGTCTTGGAAAGTCATGCGTAAATCATGTGTGTGTGTGTGTAAGGTGAATTTGACGAACTATTTATTTCAAATTTAAGAAATGATATTCCTAAGAGAAAGGCAACACTAATAGGACAAGAATAATTTACAATACGTTGAAAAAATATTATGTTTTGAAATTTCTCAACAAAACTCTGCATATGTTCCGGTTGAGGCAAAGCAACTAAATACTTTCTTGAATACTATACAAGGTTGGTTCAAAATTTACTTATATCGATGACAGAGACGGCGTTGTAATTTTGTTTAGGTAAGTTGGTATTGTCTGCTGTAATATTTTAAATGACACCGAAACGAATTAATCGATTAGTTTTGAATTGGTGATCATTTGCTGCCAAATAAGGAAAAACTTTTATTTCCTCATCGTCATCAAGCAACAAGATTTCATAATCAACGAGACCCAGATTCATCATTATACTCTGGAAATCGAGAAACAATTAAAACAATGTGTTGTTTCAAATGAATTTGCTTCAAAGAAGGTGAAAACGATCTCATTGGCTGGAAAAGTTATGGCAACTGATTTCTAGGCTACGAAGGTCATCGTACTCATAGATTCAAAGAAAAAAGAAAAATGATCATTAGACAGTACTACGGTAAGTTGATCCATTCTCATTTCTTATTCTTAGCATGGTTACTTTTTAAACCACTCTCGAATATGCGCGTAAAATTATACCAGCTTTAAACCCTATACTTCAAAGTTTTTCAATAAATTTCCGCGAGCATACCGTTGTAAGGGAAGGGTACAAAGATTTCCCTTAAGCATTAAGCTTCTCAAGCCGAACAGAAACACATCCTCATTGGGAAGAAATGAAACAGAAGAAATCACTCGTGAAATGAATCGTGCGCGATGGAAGCTCACTTTGCCAAGTGCAACACGTGAGACGGTGATGTCTTCCCTCTGAATCCTTTTATGTGACTTTATTTTTTGTGAGTGTGTGTGACTAGAGTGGTGGGAGTGAAGCACCCTTTCCCCCACTTAGGGGAATGGAATGGGGAGGGATGAGAAATAAGACGACAGGCGATCGTTGATGAGAGCCCTAAGAGGAAAAAGATCGAGGGACAAGGAAGCAGAAGAGATGGAGTGAACCTCGCTTTCATGGAGGCAATGAAGGAAAAAAAGTCTTCTACTGTTTTGATGACAGTTTAAATTTCTTCGGTCCTTAGAATAAAAAAAAGGCATTTAACGTTTCGAAATTCATTAATTTCCGTATATATAAAATTACGTGTCAATTTTAAGTGCCTAAAGTGAAATTATGTTTAGGGATTTTAGTAAGCCTTATGAAATAGTTACTTAAAGAATATAAATAAAGTATTAAATACATTTACTATTTGTATAGAAAGTAAAATACGTTTTTTTTTCCTTCTAAAAAACTTAATACAGTGAAAAGATTCATTTAATTCCTTTACGTTTTTGATTTTCATATATCTTGTATGTTCATTTTTCTCTTACATTTTCTATAATCTAAAAAATTTACATGTAAGCTTCAGAAATATAAATACCAAGATCCCATAACGAAAGTACATTGTTTAATTTCTTTAAATCTTATTTTCTCATTTTCTCTGTTCAAAATACCCGAAAACAATTTAAAAATTTAATCAGACAAATAATATTTTATAATTCTTATTTTAAACATTTAGAAAATAATTCTAAGGTAAAGTTGGGAAATCCATAGTTTTTTTCATCAACCTTGGGAGCTTTTAAAAAAGTGAACTGTATAAAACAACACCTCGATTGAATTAAATGAAGCTTGAACTACCGAAATTAGATGAACTAAAGAAATGTAATGAAATCAATAAGAGAAACGTATATAAGGTGAAGACAAATCCAATATAAAAAAGTTGCATGGTTAGTGGTTAAGATTAGGAAGGTGTTAGTGATTAGATAATAGGATTGATGAAAAACTTGCATCGACATCGGTTGGACTGTTTAGAAGAATCTTCTTGAGTGAGCAGACGTTTGTTTGTACAGCCTCTCGCGCCATTTGTGTTTGTGATTAGATTCATTTGGACCCGAGAAAGTGTGTAAAAGACGTGTTTGATTATTATTCCAAACTAGATGAAGGTGCATTGAGAGTAATAGACAAAGAGAGAGCAAATATTGCATATTCATAATTTGATAAAAAAAAAAAAAGGTTTAGACTTAAATGTGTCTGCTTCATCTATATTCAGTGTGGATTTTTATTTCTTTGACTTTCGTTTAAGAGTTACAAAACTTTCAAATATTGTTAATAGAGTTAAATGAGAGGGAGGCGTGAGACAAGCATTTTTCTTAAATTTTAAACAAAACTACCCACTCGTTTCGTTGACATGGAATTTCTGAACAGTGCAATCTTCCCACACAGAAAAAAAGCCGCTTATACTATCCATGATATTAGAAACTTCTATCGTACTGAAACATATTTTCAACATGCATTCTAAGCATTTCTAAGCCTTTCGTATTTTAAGCAGAGCTACGAAAATATCCACTGCATAAAAGATGAAAAGAAAAGAGTAAGTTCTGAGTATATTGCCTTGAGGTACACCATGCGATGCATTCCATTTCATTCAACTCGGAAGATGTCCAAAATAAAATGAAAAAAGAAAACTTCTGTCATTTATGAAATTGTGTACCCATCTTTCGATATGATCTATGATGGAATTTGATATTCACTTCCCCGAGACCATAGGAAATGAATCACAATATGAACAGACGCGTAACATCAAATTCGAAATTAGTTTAACTATTTAATTTTTAAAGTAATTATTTTTGCTTCTTAATTTTATTTCGGTATTAACTTTCAACATATCTGTCATAAAATACTCGTATATTAGCTTCTTTACTTTATCACGCAGGTATTAGGGATTGAAATATATCGAATAAGGGAAAACGATTAAAAAATATAATTATCATTTATAAGGAATAATTTATTTTTGGAACTAAAAATGCTTTAAATTCTGAACAGAGCTATCATACGTGATTTTAAGCTCTGGAAAGAAAATAACCAAGTTCATTTTCATAACATATTTTATTCTGCAGTCTCGTCAGGTGGCGCTTCCAGAGCTTCACCTACACACACACACGCACACACACACCACACACACACACTCACCCGTACCATAACTGATCGGAAGAGCGTCGTGTAGGGAAAGAGAGTAGATCTCGGTGGTCG
>BMAW01029361.1:72734-118615 GCA_019974015.1 Nephila pilipes | reverse complement strand
TATATATATATATATATATATATATATATATATATATATATATTGTAATAACAACTGAAGAATATAATAATAATATTCATTTATTTATGGAGACTTTCAAATTAAATGAAAGACTACTTTTTTAGTAAAGATGTCTCAGAAGCATCGAATAATATCAAAAAAATGTTAATATTTTTAAACATATTTATAAAGCAATAGAATGAAACCATCGCAGATATACTTTTCAAATGATAAAAAGCAATTATTTTTTTTTATATTTATATATCAGTAATCCAACACTGATCTATCAAATTCAAAAATTTATTTTTCTTTCTTTAAATACTATAGCATGTATAAATTAATAAAAAAACAAATGCATGTTTTATTTTTTAAGAAAATTCCTATTTTTGTAGCTTTTGTAAGATGTTTTATAATTATAAATAATTTTTCTGAAGTTGTTATGTATGTGTACGGATCTTCAAAAATATCAAAAACCTACAGATTTCCAGTTGTTAAATACATTACTGAATAATAAAAAAAAAAATGAAACTAAAACATTTAAACTTCGATTTAATTGCAAGAATGCACAGTTGAAAATGGCCTAATCATAGAAAGATAGAAATGTTAGAGAGATCGCGTTAATATATATTCCATTTAAAAGAAGAATTTTCTTCTTCATGAAACACGTTGCATTTTGTTTGTCAATTAGTGTTGATTACTAATACTTATAATTATTAAATCACATTTCACAGCTATTTAAAATAACGTTTTACATAAACCAAATAATGATAAAACCTCTGTATGGGATAGAAAAAAAAATTTAATTTTTTTATTTAAAATACTTGATTTACAAAAAAAATCACCACAATGTCTACAAATACCAGAGTACGTGTTTGTAGAGCAATTTCTCGAGATACATATCTGAGAAAGAATGTGAAGATAAAAAATTTTGTTCAGCAACAATGGAGAGAAAAAGATGTAAACAGCTGAAATGAAAAAAAAAAAAAAATCGATCTCTTCTTTGCCAGCAGCAAAAATAGCCTTACGAATTCCTACACAAGGTTCAATATCACCAGTTGAAAGAAATCGAGTGCTCTTAATCAAGAGAATTAGAAGGAAATTGGCTCTCTTTGTAGTTAGTATTTGGATTTGTAGAAAAAAGAATGACATGATTGTTTTTTATCTGCACACACATTCCAAGTTTGGGTCTGTCGTGGTATGCGGATATTTCTTGCAGTCAGAGCTTTAGTCATTTGGAATTCGCGAATGGTAGAAATGCACCATAATCAATTCAATTAATTTTTCTAAAATTAAACAAGGCTCAATGATTACATTGTTATGCAGGAAATAAAAGATTTCAGTAGATGAAACCGTTTTTTAGCTGACACAAAAAGTAGTTTCTTTTTAATAGGCTTAAAAGTTTATTTAAAAGCATTGGTTACTATTATGTAATACATTGACTATTACTAAGCAGAATTTTCTCAAACAGTGAGAAATAAATCTTCTTAAGAAATATATATTTAAGTCGTTCATAGAAATTGTTCGTATTTTTATGTGATATGATAATGTTATGCAAGATGAAGCATATTTGAAATACGAGTACAGGGTTATTACAAATGAATCGTAATACATGAATGCAAGTAAAAAATATGGAAGTTTTGTTTTACCTGTGTTCGATATTACTTCCTTTAACTACTTGTATGATGTCAATTCGATGTGTAAATTTCGTTTTAAAGTATCAGTGGTGATAGATTGTACAGCAACAGAAATCCACTAAGTTCCCATGAATTTGTGGGAAATGGGGGAACATACACTTTAACTTTTACAAACCTCAAAGAAATCGTATGGTGCCATATCAGGGGACTTAGGTGACCAGCTGTGTAACATCAAATCATCTGGTCCATTGCGATCCATTCAACTGCGAGGTATCTCCATGAAAGCTTCTAAAACAAGCTTTCGAGAAATAGCATCAGGAAGAATACACGAGGTACAACTATCATTCATAATATACAACTTTTAAATGTTTCATTTGTATTTATGCATTACCTATTCATTTGAAAATATGGAAACAGCCTTGTATTTTTAATTAAAGGCAACATATGATGCGGATGCCATGTATTTTGATAATAATTCAAATTCAATATCAATATAACTTTATTTTGAACGAAACTTTTAAAGAATATTAATACCATAGTCAAATATTTTAATTTTTTCAATGACCAAATTTCCATGTACTTGAAAATAGTTTTCTTTGTGTTTGATAAATAATTCGATTATGTTTATTTAAAAATTTATCGGATACTTTAGCATAACACTATTCTAGTCATTAGAGTAATGGAATTGCTCTGAAAAATGTCTAGATGATCATTACGTTTTCAAAGAGTACAGACATATCCATTTATTATAAATTGAAATTGAACATCGATGCCACTTAACAAATATTTCTCGTTTAAGTCTACTTCCAAAGGTCGATGTCTCCTTGTCTACAACAATATTTGTGGAATTGCGGTGTAATATTGTTACGGTCCCAAAAATATCGATCATAACTTTGTTTTGATAACTCGATTATTTTTAAAAAAATGATTCTGCTAAAATGAATCAAAATTATTAAAAAGCCCATTAACATTACACATGTTACAGTTACACTTTAAACTGCAGAAATGCTTAGTCATTTTTAAGGAAAAAAATTATAAAAGTTTAGGTTATTTTATAGCATTTCAAGATGAAGGTAGAATGAAATCAAAACTGATTAATGATCATTTCCTAGTATATTAGCGTTTATTTTACTTGCTATAATACTCAAACACAAATAAAAGAAAAATGAAGAGATTGTACTTTCGAGATAACTTTTAAACAGCAAGGAAGACGGGTTTCTGAGAAGCGTCTTTTGAATTAATAAAGTACTTAGAAGAATAAATATATTTTACTTTATTTACACTAGAAAAAATGGGGAATTATTAGCTTCTTTCTTCATTTTATTTTATCGATTTTAAAAGAAACTTTTAGTCACTACTGAATATGAAAATCCAAATACAGTCGCTGAATGCTTTGAAAATCATTAATCAAGACCTATGAGGAGATGGATTTGATTTAGAGCTTGAGGTCGAACGCAGAAGTTGCGCAGCTGCTTCGTTCATTCCGTCTGAAGAAGTAGTGGAAGTATTCACTGGTTCCATCTATTCAATCAAATGTGAAAGAGTGACACCAAATCTTTCTCGGCGGCATCTCTCCGGAAGACCAAGCAAGCGTATCTAACATGGTTATTTAAAATATAGTCACCATCCTCGGAAATATGCGAAACGCGTCTTGCCTCTCGTTGGTCCTGAAAACAATATTAAATGAGCGGTCATATAAACCGGCGTAGCTAATAATTTCGGCGATATAATTACCGAGGGGCTCCCCCTCTACCCGACTGCAGGAACTGAGAAAGTTTCACAATTAAGCAGCTACGGTTCAGGTCGTATAGTTCATTTATCATGTTAATGAATGCTTTAGGATTGGCAGTTGACACTAGCTGGACTCGCCGCAAATGCTTAATACTGCTCAACGCGTTTCAAATGACGGTGGCTCGTTTGAAGCATGGGAAGGAAAGATTTACTGAAGGGAGGCTGCCACGAATCATAACTCCTCAAGGGGCTGTTTATGGTTGCCACAAACGCACTTAAGGCCGCTTCGTTTCATTTTTGAACGTCTTGGAAGCTTACAAGTGGGAAATATTTCAGTTAAATAATGATGGCAGTTGCCTTAATTCAATCACATATTGGTGTTTTAAAAGGTCATATACTTATGAGACTATATAAATACGTTGATAGTGTTAATAGTTTTTTCATTCTGCCAAGCAAAAGCAAGCTTGTATTTTCTTTAAAAAAAAGGGAAAATTATTAACATATAAGGCAACTATTATACATATTTTGAGTTAATTTCATTTTCAATGAACCGAATAACGTTTTTTTCTATTTGGATTCTAAAGAAAAATAATTACCAGTTAGAGGTAGTCATTAATAATATTCACGTAGCGTAAAATTTATTTATTATTATTACATCTGGATTATTCTTAATTCCAACTTCTAATAAAAGTCATTACTGTTTTCATTTTCAGAAAGGAATTATTTTAAGAACAATTTTTATGTACCATTTAGTTTATGGATTTTGTGGTTAGCAGATTAGCGTCATTCATATTTTTAAGTGATAACAATAATCACACACACACAAACACACACACACATATATATATATACAGAAAATCTAGTAAATATTATTAATATACTATTAATTACTCGTAAGAATAATAATATTAATAGCTTCATTTTTTGAAACATATAATTCATTATTTAATATTGTGCAATAAATTTTTTTTGCTAACAATAACGAGACAAAAAATTTAAGCAAATAAAGAGTTTTCTACAAGGAGGATTAACTAGTAATAGTTTGGAATATATTTATCAATTTATCAGCATTTTTATGAAAACTGTTTACCATTAGTTTAAAGTTTGGAACACAATTTACTCCAAAAGTTTTCCATGGCGTTCAAGTCTGAGCTTGACTTGTGCGTGGTACAACAATAATTTTTTTAAACCATTCCCGGGGGGATTTCGATGCATGGCAAAAAGCATTGTCTTGCTGAAATATCCATTTACTACCATCTAATAAAAGTCCAACCGTTATCAGATGATTGTATAGCAGAACTTACCATGCAGAGGCCATATGTCCTGATATCCACCGTAAATTCTTGAATACATCGTGACTAATATAGTCGCAGTAGCTTAGTGATCATGGTCGAGAACTAACAATTAGCATTGCTTTCGTGGAGTCGTTCGTTCAAGCAATGAAGTCACTAAGGACTCTCTGTATATCAGGCCTGATAACGTTAATTATGATCGATTCCCCAAGTCCTCCAGTTTGCATGATGTGGAAGTTTGGAGAGAGAACTGCTAGCTAATGCGTCAAACAGAGGTTCAAAATTGTGAGACTCGTCACAAATAGCACTCATGTTGCTTCTCAGTAATACGTGAATAAACATTCACTATCACAACCATCATAACTAAAGGCTCCCGAAACCAATACTGATCTTCTACCCATTTGTTGACTGAAACTTTTTTCATATTCCTTCCTAAAGTCTGCCAAAAGTGTTTGTAGCCATTGGGACCGTCAGTGTTAAATTTATTTTTTTATATATATATATATATATATATATATATATATATTTTCTCCTTATTGTTCCATGACGTGACTTTTTTAGCCCATCTCGACGATGTTTCGATAACTTCAGAGTTTTCTTTATTTTCATAAATTTTGTATTAGTATTTGATTAAAGTCTCTACCCAACTAAGGCATGTTTTTTTTTTTTTTTTTTTGCTGAAACTTTCTGAAGTTTTATGAGATGAAAGACCTCTTTTAGTTAAAAGTCGAAAAATTTGTCGAACGTCCCGTGCTGTCGAAATTCCTTTTCTTCTAGATCGTTTTATTTTGTTTGAATCGTCTTTTCTAATTATGACATCGTGAATGACGGTTTTTGAACGCTTCATTAACCAAGCTATTTCTCTTTCAGATTTATCAGAACCCTTATAAAACAAAATTTTTCTTACTTCGCCTCAGATAATTCTTTACACCCCGTTATCTTCACATAAATCATGGATAACATTACCAAAACTTGCATCTTTGCATCTCGGGTAATGCTGTCATGAAGTAATAATGCATGTATTTGATGCCGATTCTGATGTGACAAATAGAATACTAGTTTTCTTTCGTGGTTTTATAATTTTTTAACAGACATCTTATTCAGTTTTTAGAAAAATGGAAAAATATTTATAAAGTTTAAATTGGTTTTCAAAGTTGCAATTAGTACCGAAAGATTTTACCAATCCATTTTAAATACATAAACATAAAATTTGCGTATTGTCTCCTTTCGAAATGCTCAAATTCATTAGAGGTCATATAATTTCTTAACACACTGTACCATTAACCTCTTTTCTAAGTTCTCCGCCAATCATCTTAGTTTACAAGTCTAGCATAATCCAGAAAACTCCTAAAGATGATTATTGTATTCTGAAAAAAAAATAGTACATTAAATCTTAAGCACAATTAACCCAAAAAATAAACTTTTAACTAATCTATACTATGAATGAAAATTTAAATTCGTAATAACCGTGTAGTTCAGTACTCGACCTATACCTAACAAATCAACCCCCCAAACAACTAATAAAACCACATATTTAAAATAGAAAATGCACACTAATAAATATGTCTCTCTCTACAACACGCGCTGTTGTAATAAAAATTACACAATCTACTTCGATTAAAGACAGTACGAAATACACAATAGCAATGAAATGGTAAATTATTAACGATATTACACATACCATTATACGAGTAGTATTACAACGACTGTAGATTATCTAATAATCAAATGGCCAGTAACTAAAATTAAAATAAAACAATTCATTATTCATAAAAAAAAAAATAGAAAAATAGAATAACCCATAAAATGATAAGTTATTGAATCAAACATATTTAAAGAACCTAAAATGAAAATAGTAAAAAGAAGAATTGATAAAATTGAGTAAATTCATTTTAATATTCAAAAAGAAAGAAATTGGCCTATATTAAAAATAGAAAAATCAAAGCTATAAAAAATATTTAACGAAAATATATGAACACAATATATACATATACATATACATATACATATATATATATAGGTTGAGCAGAGATATATATATATATATATATATATATATATATGTGTGTGTGTGTGTGTGCGTACATAATTTTATTTTATTAATTTTTCATAAACCTTTGTTTTTCCAGGAACACATTGAGCTTATAAGAATTGTTAACTCTTTATTTTGTCTACACTTCTGAGAAAAATATGAAACAAAAGCATACGCAATTCTCCTTAAGAGAAGAAAATATAGTTCACCGAAGGTTTTTCTTAATTCTTAAATGTTAAGAGCATTTCCTTTGTCTCCAAAAATAATGATAGCTATTTTTTCCTTCTAAGGAAAAAGGAATTATCTGTTAGAGACAAATACTCAACTATCTGAAGCTTTACACATTAAATTACATTTATCACTTAACGACATTTAACTTTTCAATACTTTTATTCCTGGTATTTATAAATATTTCTCAGTAAAATATTAATCAAGGATTAATTCTTGTTTCTTAATATATATTCTTTTTTGTTTATAAAATAGTTCAATCTCTTCTTATTCCTTTTCTTAATGCACTTTTCTGAAACTCTCAAAATAAACTATACTTTTTTTATCTTTTAATTTCTTTTTAAAGAACATATTTTCTCTAAAATTATTTTTGTTGCATAGTTTGTAATAAGAATTACATTTTCCTTTGAAGATAAATAATCCTTTTTTTAGCTATTCACATCAACCAGATTTAACATAGCTGTTGAAGAGAAGAGAAAAAAAACTCTTCAGTCGTGTAAAAGAAGCTATTTAAGTCCTCTAAAATGATGAATAGAATTTAAATGGCTTATTGAAATTTCAAAACATTTTGGAATTCAACAAATGTAGAGAACTCAAAATAAAATAGCTATGGCTTTTTACCATACATGTACTTAAGAGAATTTCCTATGAAATATTTTTTAAAATTCTTATTTATCTATGTTTTAATTTCACGTACAGATATTTTTCATCAGAAAAAAAAAAAAAGAATTTATTCAAAACACTATTCATACACTTGCTTAAAAGTTAAAACAAATTTCCAAATATTTAACTTACATTGATATTTTATCACTTATAAACACCCACATGTTATTTTGAAATGATATAAAAAGAGCATAGAAGAAATCAATTAATTTAAGTTGCATAGTTAAATAACTGACACAAACATTTATGACAAAAAATAATTTATTTAAGACAAGACTCTGAAAGGAAAATTTCATTAAAATATTTTTTTAAAATTCTTATTTATCTATGTTTTTATTTCACGTACATATATTTTTCATCGGGAAAAAAAAAAGAATTTATTAAAAACACTATTCATACACTTTCTTAAAAGTTAAAACAAATTTCCAAGTATTTAACTTACATTGATGTTTTATCAGTTATTAACACCCACATGTTATTTTGAAATGATATAAAAATAGCATAGAAGAAATCAATTAATTTAAGTTGTATAGTTAAATAACTGACACAAATATTTATGACAAAAAATAATTCCTTTTAGACAAGAGTCTGAAAGGAAAAATTCTTAACTACCGAGTGTCACAAAAATTCCATAATGACGATTAAAAAGTTTACTAAACAAAAACACGCAAAGAATTTTAAGACAATTTTTTTTATGATAATGGTGAAAATAACTTTCTAGCATAATATAATGTTGAATACATTTTGAACTTACGTTTACAATAAATGTTCAAAAGGTCCACCCCTTCCTAGGAGGTAGAATTGAACGCGTTCGCGCACATTTTGAGAATGGTACTGGTGGTGACTTATTTTTCAATTATTTGAGTAATATGACAATTTTCGATTTTCTATTGTTTGGGGATTATTTCTAAAAACTTTGTTCTTAAATATCCCCAGAGAAAAAAAAATCGAGGAATCTTCTATTCAGGGAAACGAAGTTTTTGGTTCAGGGAAGACAGTGCAATATGCCAAACAAATAATGAAACCATGGACATGCTTGAGGACTTTTTTTGGCAAAGGATTCCTCTCGAAAAATCGTTAGTTACCTCATTCATAGTAGAAAGACTTTATAAAAAGCAAATTTTCAATGATGAATCAATGTTATCGGCATAATGTTCGTTTATGGGTACTGAATCTCTACGTGCCTTTAAAGATTATTAACTTTGCAGTGAAAAAAACATCCTGTGTGTAGACGAGATAGAGTTACAAACCATTTATATTTTGCAGAAAAAACAATACCGGTGGACATTTTCCTGGATTTGTTGGAAGGATATGCAAAGCCCCAAAATCGGAGAATTCTATTTCCAGTTAGTTACATTTTGCTTCAGTCGTGAGAGATTAGTTTGACGAAACATTTCTTGAGATATGATTAGAACGAGAAGGATAGATTACTTGGGCCCTATGGATTTCTATTGTTAGGGTTATGTTAAAAGTACAAAAGTATTTCGTTCAAGATAAAATTCTGACCGTTTAAAAGAAAGGACCACTGAATATGCTTCGTTTATATTACACGTGATGATTTCGATCATGTATAGGAAGAGAATTAATATCGTCTTGATTTAAAAGAATCATATAAAAATCTACTCTAAACAAGTTGAAACTTGAAAAGATTATCTTGAATTTGATTTACAGCTAATCTCTCTATTGTACTTGGATCCAAAGCTATAACCATTTAGGAAAACACTATTACTTTACATACACACTATGTTAGTATGCATAACTACGGAAGTATATTTTAAATAATAATTTTTTTTGAAACTGAATTTAAATTGAATGAATTTTTATTTATAGAACAATGGACAATGATTTTTTGACATTATTAAATGCAACATGCCCATCTATCTAAGAGAGAATAACTTGATTTAGAGTTTTAAAACCTTTTTATAATTTTTTCCTCTTTCTGTTAAATGCAATTTCATACTTCATTTTATAGTAAGAATAATTTATTAATCTAGAATTAATGTCACCGAGTAAATAAAACAGGATTATTTTACTACAGTTAACAGGCAAATTTAACATATATACAGAATATATAAATTGAAAGAAATAATCAAGAGCATTGAATAAGAAATAAAATAAATTCTAGTATGTTTCTTTACTACTCATATTAAGGAATACTGACATTCTACATTTGCGATTTCATCTTTTTAAAATTATTTTATCCTTTCAATTGCTGCTTTAATAAAGATTATGAGCCAGTTTCATAGCTTTTTGTAGCACTTTTATATTTCTGCAGCTTCATTCAGTACAATTTTATTCTGTTCCATCTATTTCCTTTCCTCTGAAGAGTCTATAACCAATTCCAAAAAAATATTTATACAAACATACTAAGATGTGTACTACCTCTTCCTTTTTGTTCTATATATATTTTTGTCCATGTACAATTGAAAGGAGAAGATAGAAGAGTAGTTGGGAAGTGAGAGTGGATATTGTGAACAGAAGATTACATTTCACTTTCTTTTTTAGTTACGGCAGCTAAAAGATAAGTTATTTGGCTTTCCTCCACTAACTAACATTTTGGGACCTTTAATTGAATTTGTTTGGATTGAAAATCCCTACCAAATAATGAAATGTGACTTATGGAGATTACTTCAGAATTTGTAAAATGTAATGAATGGAATTGAGGATATGCAATTTTAGCAGTAAAAAATTTAATTCTGAGGTCGGTAGTCTAGTTCGTGATAAAGATAGTGAGCGGAAATTATCGAGTGAAATATCGGTATCGGATTTGCATTGACTTAAATCTTCTGATTTATTTCGTCTAAGGCCTCGGTAGGTTGATAAAAAGATTAATTTATTATTCGAAGCGTGTATCTATTCGCGTATAAAGATTACTTACCACACATAAATAAGATTTTAATAAAAGAACTTTAATATCTCTTCTGTGAGTAATTTTCTCTTCGTTTGACTCTGTAATTTAGTGACTATATAAATAAAACTTATATTGTAAAGTGAAGGAAATAATAGAATGGTGATACAAAGCTAATTTAAGTTCGGATATGTCGAGTCTTGATTTAGGATTCTTCAATAGTTCGCTATTTTAATTTAATTGTAACTTGAATTTCCCCCTTTCCACTGTTTTTAGTTGCTTATCGTTTCCTTCAAATAAGAAAGCTTTATTTTATTATAGTTTTCAAGTGGTTTGAATGAAAGGAAAACTCTTTATGGTTTAGTACTAGAAAGTATATGTTTAACTTCTTGAACCTTGCAAACATTATAATTAAACAAATAGGTAGTAGAATTTGATAATTTTTCTTTCTTTTTTTATTTGTGATTTGTATAACAAACTGTAAAGCAAAGTAAATGGTTATGAAATCTTTTAAACTGCACGTTCATGTATTTTTAGACTTCTATTTTTTTGTGATATTATTTCTAATTCATTTAATTTTTTTTACCATTTTACAGAACGCCGCGTTATGTTCTTTGAGGCCAAAAGCAAATGAAAATACAATAAGTTGATTTTTGCACCGTGAAGAGCCTTATATTGTGTTTTCTGTTTCATGCTCTAGAGAAAGCGCAAAAAGCAAACCGATACATTTTTATTAAAAGGAATTTAAAAAAACTGGGATAATAACATCAACAATATTATAACTACATCTTACCAAAAAATATTTAGGTGAAAAGTGTGCAAAAATGTTTAGGTGAATGAATACAATGTTTGTAGAAACCAGTTTGTGAATAAAAGTACCCTATGTGGTAAAATAAGTATCATATAGCAATGATATTATTAGTAGTAGCATATTATTACTAAATTTGTGTATGAGAATGAAATCAAATTCAACACGGATGATAACGACAAAATTTGCTTTATTCGCTAATATCCTTAACAAGGCGACGTACAGGTAACAGAGCTTGGACAGTCACAGCGCAAACAGAAACATAGCAGGTTGTACAGATTAGCGACACAGATGCAGGAACAAAAACAGCACTTGTAATGACAGTAAAAATTATATCAGCAACATTCAGCTCACCTGCTTATTAGTTCACACAATGGATAATTTTCTAAAGTACACTTCACAGGAGGACTCCAAATAAGGACTGATTATGTCTCCGGCTCTCAGCGTACTTGTACCTTTTTCGACTAAATATGACTTAACACAGAAAATTCAGAAAAAAATCTTTAACTTTCTTCCCAGTCGATATTTCATCAAGATTCCAGCACTTTCTGGAATCTTTTATTTGTCGCCAAAGCCACCAAGTTTCTTGACTTGTTGCCGAATTGGTAGCCAAATCCATCATCAAGATCAAGGGAAAATTGCCTAAAATTTCCTTGGTTGTCAGATGAAGTATCTGCGAATGTCTCTTTTCTTTATAAGAGATCCATTACAGGGAAGCCTTATCTCATGTTCGTAACAATTAGAGAATCGAAAGCTGAATATTCAAAAATATTAACGAGTGTTTTAAAATAATTCATTTTATCTGCCAAAATAAAAATCTTTCGATTTCGATAAATTAATCCGTTTATTCACCAAAAAATATATTTACTTTTCCTTACGGCAAATAGATATATTAAATTTACACCATAGATTTTAAAAATTAATAATACATTATAAAAATATAATTCACGATATTTTAATTATAGAAAGTATTTCACAGAGTTGCAAAACATGATTTAATTTTTTAAGGGGGAAAAAAATTAAATTTTTCATTTGTTCCGAAAATGATAAAAATAATTACAAATCTCTTTCATAATATTGAAATTACGTATTATGTATAATTTTGAAAGAAAAGAATTTGAACCTCTGGTTATTAGGATACATAAGAAAAACTTTTCTGGCTTAATGGGGTCCAATAATTCGTCTTTCGTAAAGTTGCCTGATTAAAAGAAGAAGAAAAAAAAAAAAGAGAGTGTAATGGAGAGGGGAAAGTCAGAATTAATTATTAAAGCCTGATTATATTAAAGATCCCCAAATACAAACACAATGACCAAATTCATTATCAAAGCAAATAGATCCACTGAACGATTCTGATAGTAAGTCAACAAGTTTTAAATTGAAGAACGAGAAGTTAAATCAAACTGGAAGATGAATCTGAAGACATAATCTAAAGACAAACGCACAAGCTGATTTCAAGGTTTTCACTAAAATTTATTAACAAGAAAGTGACACGAATTAACCACTACTGGTTTCGAAGGTCGTGACCATAACACTTAGGATACTCTCCTAACTCTTCTGACTTACAGTCTAACATCTTATTTTGTGGCGAGGGTTGCCTAGTGGTTATGGCTTCGGATTCGTGATCGACGGTTTTCGTTCAGTAGGGGGGTTCGATCCTTGGCCGTTAAAGACCCGCAGTGTAGTTGCGGCTGATGCACGTTAAATCTATCGGGGCCCAAGCTCCTCCCAAAAGGTATGGTGTGGATATTAGGAGAGGGGTTGCCAGTTCAGGTATCGTCCTCGTCACTTGATCGTGGTTCAAAATTATGAGGTCCGTCGCCAATAGCTTCGTGTTTCTTCTAGTGTGACGTTAATATAAACTAACTTTCTTATTTTGGAGAATTTTCATATTACAAGCATCTTGAAAAGTCAGAATAAAGATTATTTTCTATATTAGATTTTTTTTTTAGCTAAACGCAGTGTTATTGGCTCCATAATTTTTAAGGTCAATTAAACTTTCCAATCAAAAATCGGAGATACAAGTTATATATGCACAAAAAATATATATGACACTAATAATTTGTAATGCCTCCGTCCCATTATTTATAATGAAGGATGCAATTAAAATATTTAATAATACTTAAATGAAAGATAGTAAAAGTTATTTAAATTCACTCTCAATGAATTAAACAGCCAAATTTAAGTCCAAATCTTATATTTTTATCATTTTATGTATACGCAAAACTTGCTCTCTCCCTCAGTCTACGAGTATTAACCCTCAATGTGTGAAATTAGATTCATTTCTTACTCTATGAATCAAATCCGAACGAAATGAATCCTCAACACCGGTTGTTGGAAGAGGTATACTAATGTCCGCTCCCTCTAGAAAATTTTTTCTAAGCAATCTCATCGTGGTCGATTCAATCTCAAACGCTTCAACTACGACTATTTGCTCTTACTCTCTCAGTACCTCGTAACCTCTAATTTCTCACTTCAGCCTTTCAAATTTTCTGTATTCAATTTGGTTTCGCTTCCGTACATGTTTCTTCTACTCAATTCATTACATTTATTTAGATCATCTAATCTGTGTAAAATACATTTTTCATTTGGGTGGTTCAAAGTTTTGCTTTAATTAACTAACTTTATAAAAATATTCTCTAAGGTTAATTGACATAAAATTGCAGATATTCGTACGTTACCAATGAAATCAAATCATTGGTACATTAAGAATACATCATTTCAATTGAATGCAATAATAAAGAGTAGCATTTGACAAAGTATCAAAACAAAATTACATAACTGAAAAACTGTCATATACCTTTTTTGGTCTTATGACTCCCGTTATCCATCTTAAGTAGTTTCTAATTTTTTTTTCAAATCTAGAATACTGAATTTATTTGAATGAAATAAAGGGAACTCAGAGAGAAAAACACGATGAATGTATTTGAGGAATTGTATTTTTTCCATGAAATTTTGAAAATATGTTACATTTATTTTAATAATTCTTTTGTGAAGTTTTCGGGTATTTAAAAATACTTTCGGAGATCGGAAGGGAGATGTTATATTTCAGAACCCTTTATTATAATAGATTTTTCATTCTGTTGCACTTGATTAAATTGAAATAAATACAATATTTGTGAAGGTTAACAATACGTTCACGAATTCAAAATAGCAAATATATGGGAAATGCATTACCCATTATTCAATCTAGAATTGGGACTGTATTCTAAATATGTGAATAAATGGCATAATTAAACTTAATGTGAGATATAGAGTAGACTCTAATTAATGAATAGCTATTTCGTTCTGCAAATAATCTATTTTAAAGGTGGCATGTAACTTTATATGATATGAAATAAATTAGAAATTACAGACAGAAATCTATATTTAGATCTACTGTGTATCGAAAAACTATATATACCGAACTCTTTTCCGGAAACTTTAATTTTCCATATAAAAACAGTTTATCGAATAAAATTTCTATGTTCGGAACAATTTTCGAATTCGAGCTATTATGATAAATAGACAAGAACTGAATTGTGCCTGATTACCCCCACAGATCAGAGTTTATATTGGATTACTCCTTTGATCATTATGAAACGAAAACCAATGATGACAATGAAAATGAATTATTTGAAAAACCATAACGGAAAGAAGTTACGAAAGCATTCAAAACTACTCGAGATGGCTCGAGACTTATTCTCTAACATTCCTGAAGAAATGTTTACCTCACTCAGTTTTACTTGGCATTAGCAAAGTATGTTAAAAAGATATAAAGCTAATTTGTCTAAAATTAAGCAAAACTACTTGTACATATTGGTGTATTTTTTAAAATAAATTCTTTGATTGCTTAAAGTTTTAAGTAATATTTATCCCTAAAAAATAAACCAAGCTTTACTGCTTTAGTAAAAAAAATGATGATATTTTTTAATATACATTATTATGTATCGAGGTTAGTAACACATGGATCAATAAGTCCCGAGACTGTGCGGTCGTTTTTTTGCGATTTCCTCCTTCAAAAGCACCAGCAATTCAATATAATAATCACTGTTGATCGATTTACCTTTTTCGAGGTAGTCAATGAAAATCACGCCATGCGTATCCCAAAAAAACTGACGCCATGATTTTGCCAGATGACTGCTGCGTTTTCGGACGGCTTTCGCCAGCTGTGCGCCACTCAGATGACTGCCGCTTCGACTCTGGAGTGTAGTGATGTATCCATTTTTCGTCCATGGTCACGTAACGACGCAAGAAATATTTTGTTGCGAGTAAATAGCGATAAACAGCTTTCTGAATCATCGACTCGTTGCTGTTTTTGTTCCATCGAAAGCAATCGCGGCACCCACTTGGAAAAAACCTTTTTCATGCAGGATAGTAAATACACTTCCATATGATATTTGTGTCATCTCAGCAATCACACGGAGCTTCACTTTACGATCTTTCATTATAATTTTTGTCACTTCACTCACATTTTCCGGTGTAACGGCTTGGGTTTTTTCCATTTTTTAAACAAACTACAAAACGACTTTACTCCAACCTCGATAACTCAGCTGTTTCTGGTCCGATCGACTTAAAATTTTGCCACGTTTCAAGCAAAGGTTAGTACTCTAGAAAGACCTGGTTACTGGTTTACTACGAGCGCCATCTCTGGGTTAGTCTCGGAACTTATTGATCCATGTGTTAAATATAAATTTTTTCCCCAGAAAGCTGTAACCTGATATGTAAAGATTCGACTGTATTTTTGCCTAGTATAGAGAGAAAATGGGGGAAGGGGAAGAAAATTTTATTTAATGTATCTTAACAATGCTTATTAAAGTTTTTAAAAATTGTTGTAATGCAATAGAAAGTTTATGAAAGGTAAAATAATCTAAGAAGGAAAATCAAAATCTTTATACTGTTCCTTTAGAATGGATAGGTCACAAAAAATTCTTCAAAAACTCAAAAAAAGTATTGTACTTCAAAATTAAAAATTTTATTCGATTTCATGCAACAAAACTAATAATTCAAGATATCTCAGGAAGAAATAGAGATTCTCACAAAACCTTGTTTTTTGACAGCTTCTTAAATTTACCATTTCAAAGCTTTTAACTCATTAAAATAAATAAAAAAAAACTTTAAATTGTTACATCACTGTTTAAGGAACCTATATTATTTATATGTATTAATGAATAGAATTTGTATGTATGTAATATGTCACGAAATACAGATGTTTAAAAAATACCATTTAAGAACTGCTTATTTTGATTTTTAAAAGGTTAGGTAATATTTTTTCAAATAATGCATGAAAAATATTCTACGACAATTTTTAACAACTAATTATATTTCAAAAACTACTAATGTTATGACTTTTCACGTTATACTTTAATTATAATTTTAATGATTCTTAAATATTATGCAAAAATTATAAATCCTACTACATTAATAAAAACATTAACATTTATAAATTTAATTTGATCTAGGATTTTTTACGATACTTAATTTATAAATTAATTTCTATGTCTGCGCATAAGTTTTAAAATAAATATTTTTAAAAGTGAAATAAAAAAGGGAACAGAAATATGTGTTCGATTTCTTCATTACGATGATGTTACAACGTTGGTCTATTCTCGAACTTTCCCTTCACTAACACCTGTGTTCTATTTATGGTTTTAGAATTAAATTTCCAACTCCGTCTCCAATAAAATAAACGTGATTACGTAAATTTATAATAAGAAGTGTTGTGAATGGATTTAAGACACACACGCATATATATATGTATATATATTTATATATATACATAAATGCGACAGAGAATTAAATATAGAGTATGTAAAGATTGAATAATGATTGAGGCTGAAGTTAGTAGTGAGAATAGTAGTGAAATTAGAAGCAAGTAGTCGTTTCTGACTTACGTGAACCTACATTGACACCTGACGGACCGCTTTGAAGAATTTTCTAGTGTGAGCGGACGTTGGTACACTCGCTCCAACCACCAATGTTTATGATTGAATTCACTCGGACCGGGACAAGAGTGGGTAAGATATTTATCAGATTATTTTTCCAAGCTAGATTACAGGCGCTTTTAATGGTTAGTAAACATAGAGAGAACACTGTCATAATTGATGCAATTTAAATCAACTCAAATGTATAATCCCCTTTTTCCTCTTCATTTGATTGTGATTTTTCGTGCCTTGAGAATTGAACTTAGTGACTATTTAGTGGGTTGACGGTGACCTCTGAAACGAATAAGAGGGACATTATAAACATACGAAAAAGTTAAAGATCACTTTAAAAATTATGAAAAAAAAAATATATATATATAACAAAAAGACTACAATTTACAAAATAGGGTGATCTATGACTTGAATTTATTTCATAAATTTCTCGTACCGTAATAACCTAATTGCAAAAGTCTTGAGCCTACTAACCGACGATATTCAAGTCGAGTCGTAAGTTAGTGTCCTGGTTAAATCAAACCACCAAATGGGATTATCATGGCTGCTGCCAGATAAATTAAACTAAGCTTCCAAGTCCTTCTCTTGATGACGAGGAGACACAGTTACTAGCTCAGGTATCACTCTCGCCAATTAAATGTGTTTCAAAATTACGTAGTTCACAAATATATGTATTTTGTAAAATTCTAAGTCAGCATTAACTAATTAATTTTTTTAAAGAAAATGACTGTTGTTAAACAAAATAAATGTTCTGTTAAAAATCTTTCTAGGAGTTTTCAGTAACAATCAGTTTCATTATTCTTTTAATATAATCCAGAGATTGTAAGAAATTACATGTACGAGTGATAAGATCGTAAAAATTGAAAGTTTTAGAAATAACTATTTTTACCTTCAATAAAACTGCAGAAATTTTATTTTAATAAAAGTAAATTAAAATTCTCCATATATCTAATAGCAGCGTATTTCGTACGTAACATGAATAAATAAAGATAAAAGCTACTTTCGAAGTATTTTATTAGTAAAATTAAAAACATTTGTGTGTGCAAACTACTAAAATTAAAATAAACTGAATTTCTTAATGAAATACAGAATACAATCTTTTGGAATTAAAAGCGAGATAGAAAAGCTCTTTATTTATTTTAATGTACAAAATGCTTTATTATACAATTAATTACGATGCATTAAAATTTTCTAGTTAATTTGAGATTTTTTAAAAAAAAAGAAATCAACAAATCTCTAAATTTACGAACTTATCAAATAATCAAACAAAGCACTCTCTAAGTTAATTGAGTAGCGACAAAATTAATTTCAAAATGAATTTCATATTAAATTTAATATTTATCAGCGCTTCTTATATTTATGCTTTTTAATAAAGTTACCGCATGCAGAAAAATGTAAGTACAATTAAACAATTTGCTTTTATTAAAATTCAGTAGAATCAAATATTGTTGTCAGTTATGGCTTTTGCAAATGGTTATACGCCCAGGCATACCTAGAATTGAGTCCTTTTACGAATAATTAGAAATTAAAAGTTTATTTCTCGTGGAGAATAAGCCCTATTTAGTGGAAACCATTTACGTATTATAAATAAATGTACCATATTTTCTATAACATTCGATTCTCATATAGATTATTCATATTTAGCGAGATGTTTTCTGAGAATAGCCAATGACTACTGATAAGTACAATCGCTCTAAAAGGCGGCTGTTATTAATGGAATTCGTAGAACTCCATTTAGTAACGCATTCTTTTATGAGTGACTTAATTAAAATATTTTAAGAACCTTACCGAGTACGACAATATTAATCTTTTAAGTGAAAAGTACTTTTCGTAGAATGTAATTGTAATATTCTTTATCTATAGGTGCTGTGCTTAAAATGTATTCAGTAGACAGTTAAAAAGCTTTCTAAAATTATTCAAAGCAGAGTTGACCTCTATTGATCTACGAAAGGTTCCGGAAAATGCAGATTATATTGCTCTAAAAGCTTCCTATATTTATATTGCAAATGGAACTCTGTGGTGTCCGCTAAGAGGATTAAATCAGGTTGAGAGTACATTTGGAAAGTCTTTGACGAATTCAAGTATACTTTGAAGTGAATAACTCAGTACAGAGAGATGTCAACTGTTGCGCAAATTTCCAATACGTATTTCCATGTACTTGTTGATAAAAGCCAGAGAATGGATTAGAAGTCATTAAGGATGTTTTCGATGAATCGTATTTGTATTGAGAGGGCACTGTAGTCCATTGAAACAGGGACACTTAAAATGTATTATCAGATTTACGGTGAATTAGGCAATGGCCCAGAAGTACTGTTTTCCTGGGAAAGCGGTTGATCCTGCCTTCGTCCTTCTTGGAAATGCATTTATTAATTATTCTAAATATAGCTTTTAAATAAGTTTCAGTCTAATGGATTCATAAATACCCATGCAATCCCATGCTTAATAAAGGTAACAAAATATTTGTTCATAAGAACTTCGCTAATACAGAATAATATTAAAAGTAAAATTATTACCATATTTATAAATGGTAATAATTTTTAAATGATTCAGCATTAACGAGATACCCATGAACCAATATTTTGATTGATTTACACATTTCAGAGAGAGATTCAATAAGAGGTACACAATATCATAATATTCTAAAGAGAAATATACATTAATTGAATAAATGAAAAACTTCTACTAGGTTATTCCAGCTTTTTTGTTTTTTCTTGAAATTTTTGGTTTTCAATTTTTTCAATTACTACATCACTCTGATACTTCTTATTTTTACCAATTTATGTTTCTTTTAATTTAATTTATCTTAAATTTATAATTTTTATTTTATCATTAAATTTGTTTAATATGTTATCATTCATTTTTAAATTTTTAATTGGTATCTGTATATTTTTGCTTTAGATTATGACTGAATTCTTAAGGGTTTGGCTTAATATTTGATTCTTAAAATATTAAATTAAATTTAATAATAAAAATAGAAACAAATCAAGATACATCAAAAGAAGGACTACGTAACAGTTTTACATTTTCACGAAAAAAACTATATAAATAAAAATAATTTTATTTTATTTAGATATATTGATTACCAAATTATATTTTTTTGATAAATATAATCTGAAGATAACCCTAACTTATTTTTTATACATCTTATTTACAATGAATTCAAACTAATAAAAATAAAGTGGATACTAATTATTTGGGAATTAAATTAGAAATTACAGTGAGTAAAATTGACAGTAATTGTTTGGATCAGTTTGTATTGTTATTATTATTATTACATCTGTATTTTAATTATGTGTTTATATTCAATTTCTTTTATTTTCATTCATATGAATTTTGCATAATAATGACATCGTCGTGTCACACACCAGTACCAGCTATTTATATTGATCTGATATTTAGATCAATTGTATTTTCATTAATTGTCTTCTATTATGCTTCATTTATGTATACGTTCAAATTCTGTCGGACCTTTATTAATACATATTCTGTGTAAAATAATTATTTCTTACTATATTACTCCCACGCCATTTATCCAGTATTAATATTTCTCTCAATGGCAGCTTCTTTGTTTTGTTTTTAGAGAAAATAGGTTTCGGCGGAAGACGCCCACTAGTGTATTGTACTCGCCGCACGGAGCTGCTGGATGTTGTTAAATAAATTTCTTTGTTTTTATATCAAAATTTGCTTTTGTCCTGTGTCGACTAGTAATATTTTTAATATAAGAGATTTTTTCAATTTCACTTTAATATGTCTCTTTCTGCAATTGCAATTTTCAAATAGATATCTTAAAAAATATAATTTTTAAGTCTAACCACATAGATATTATAGCTAATTTTAGAAATTTTACAATTATTGTGTATAAAAGCCATTAATCCTATTAATTTTTCAAGAGATCACTTAAAATGTAAAAATTTCAAATTAGAGTAAAAAATTATGCTAATTTTTAAGAATTCAAGAAACTAAATAAATCTCATTTGTCTTACTATGATTAAAATTCTAAAAAATTTACCTTTCTAGGCTAAGAAAATATTTCAATTCTTTCTATAATTAATTGATAGAGATACAAGTTCTAATTTCTTAAAATTTATCCTTTTAATTATACATTATGTAAAAGAAGAATCTTAAAATTATTAATCCGAATTAAACAACTTTAAAAATATTTCAAAATTTTTGCAAATGATAATTTTTGTTATAGTGTAATATAATTTTTCGCAATTTTTGTCAGAAAAAGCTGGAAATAGAAAATCGCCATTTTATAGTTTGCACTCACAGAAAGTAAGTGAGTGCTTAAGAATTACCACTTCAGATTAATTACATTCAAAGCTAATTAATCGTATTAAAGATTATGTGAATATTTATTGTTGTCGAAAAAGTATAATTATTGAAAAACTGTTAAAAACAATATTTGAAAAAAAGCAAGATAATGGAGTGTAATATATATTCAATGATGTAACAGGCTTAAGCTGTTCAGCTGAGTTATTCTAGAATTATTGGCCAAACTTTTCCTATCAACAAAATATAATTTTAAAAAAACGGTTTTAAAACCAGATAAATTTGAAAAGAGATCAAAATCAAAATCAAATTCATGATAAAAACATTTGTGAAAAAGGCGACAAAGCAAACCCAAACACACACACACACACACATATATATCAGAAAAAAATAAATACCAGATATATATAAGAATAAAAATTATAAAAGCAAAACATTTAATGATAAATATATTTAATTCAAAAATTAAAAATTGAATATATAATTAAAATGTAAAGAATTGTTAAAATCTGCTCACATTTCATTTGTATACGTGCAAACCAATAAATATACAGTGGTGTTAAGAGTTGAAAATGGAAATAAAATTTAAAATTATTTAAATTATTAACATTAGTGATTGATTCTGTTTTATAAATTCATTATTTTAGATTGTTTTTTTAAGAAAACTGTTAGAATTAGCTTGAAGGTAGATATCGTATATTTTAAAATTTTATTTTGTACCAAAGAGAAATTTAATGATTTTTATTACGTAAATTTTAATTACATTTAACATTTCTAAAAATCAATATACTCAAGTAACATTTCCTTCAAGATACCTTATGTACACTGGAATTTAAGTATTCTGTTTCGAGAATATTATTGATGCCACTGTAGATTCTTCCTGTAGCAGGACTGATGCACGCTAAATCTGTCAAAGCTTAAAGTCATCCCATATTCTTGGTATGGATGTTTGGAGAATGATGTTCTAGTCCAGGTTTCCTCCCCGTCACTTCTTTGGAGCTAAAAATTACGAGATCCGTTCAATATTAGTCCTCGTGTGTGTGTTACTTCTATGTCAGGCGTTAGCCAATAGTCAATATATCAATCATTCTTTTGGAAATCATCGCAACCCTGTACAGCGAATATAAATATGTAGGTCCGTGTGCGTGGGAGAATGTGTGTGAGTTTAAGGATAGTTTATGCTCAATTCCTTTTTCTTTAGTCCTGATTTCTGAAGTTGTCTTATTTTGTTGGATGCTCTTAAATCATACCTCCTACCCTGAGTGAGTCGAATCGATCCACTTTTATAATTTTTCATGATGGCTTCCACGGGGTTTAATAATAACCTCTTTGAAACGGAACGTATTCATCAAATGAATAAAATTGTTTATTCTATAATTCTCTCAGACTTGTGTAATTGTTTCTTTTCTTAACTGAACGAATGTCATTTTTTTATATCTGAGTTGATCTAATCGATGTTTAATGCCAATATGCGTAGGAATATATAAAAATAAATTTAATATTTTAATTTTTAGCATTTTAAATAATGATCAATACATTTTTCTCATTATTTGGTTTTCAACAGGAGTTGTGACTCTGGTTTCATAAATGTTATAGAAAAATAAATTGATAATCATCATTTCATCTATGCACCATGAGGACAAAGCTTCAGATGAGAAAGGAAAAAACCAGATATAATTTTATGTTATATAATAGTGATCTAAAATGAGAGTATATTACTGCCGGATTAATTAGCTGCCGGAGATATATACAAACAGAGGGTAACTAGAAAATTCACGCGTGCTAATTCCACAATATAATTAATTAGGCTTTAATTAACACGTTAGTTATCAAAACAAGTTGTATAAAAGAGGATTATTTTCTATAGAAGCCTCACAGAATCAACAAAAATTTACAAAAATACAAGAACATAAAAAATATTCCAATAACTACCTAAAAGAAGTTGGTAATACCAGCAGGTGGAAAACCATAAAATATCAGAACACTTTGAACAGGAAGGTGGAAAATATGTGGTCCAAAGATGAATCAACAAACGTGAACTATATGTGCTTAGTACTAAAATTTTTGCTAAGATCATGTAAATGTTTGCCGTAAAACTTTTTGTCATTAAAACAATTATCAAGAATAAAGAATGTAAAGCACAACAAATACGTCTTTAGGAAATTATATTACTTCTCTAGTAATTAAATACTTAAAACTGCATATGCAAACAAAGGATTGGAACAGTTGAAATGGTAGGGAAGCAAGTCAAAATGGGGGATGAGAGCAATAGCACTTGCCACTGAGACCTCATAAGCAATTTATATTCTACTTGTATGATGAGCTTTGCTATTGCATTATTTAATATGGCTCCTAGTGAGAGTGGTCTAACTTCAACAAAATTTAAAAGTTTTTGAAAGGTGATAGTCTAATGATGAAAGTGATATTAGTTTGAATGAAACAAATAAACACGATAACATATCTATCGAAAAGGATAATCGGAAGACAAATATTTCCCAGTACAGAAGTAGGAAAAGTATTTCTAAGCTTTAAATTCTCGCCACGGTAGCTTAGTGGTCATGGTTCCAGACTCTTAGCCTGATTTGTTTTCGTCGAGTCGAGGGTTGGAGCCTTGGTGTCATTAAATACCGCCGTTTTGCAGAGTTGATGAACTTTAAATCAGATAAAGGCTCTCCCAATTACGTAATGTGGAAGTTTGGACTAGGAAGTGGCAGATCAGGTGTCCTCCTCATCACTTGACCAAGGTTCAAAATTACGATGTCCGTCGCAATAGCCCTCGTGTTGTTTCTCAGTGCGATGTTTACAAATAATCCCAATCATGAAGGGAGGAGGGCTGAAAAACATAAAATTTGCTGTATTTCTTAATAATTTCGAAAATAAATTAAATAAAACTTTATAAAATTATTTATTATGAACTGTGTAATAAATGTAAGTCAACTTAGATTTAATCGACCTATACATGCAACAGAAACTTTTTTGAACAGGGTACGAAGTATAAAAGACAAATGATATAATCAAATAATGAATGCATTAAAGGGATTGTATTTGGAGTACATAAGGTATAAATTACAAATTATACAATGTATGTGTCATAATTGTATACATAGAGTAAGTCAGTGATAAAGCATTATTAATATTCTCGACTCTGTTCTTGTAATGAATGGATTTGTGGATTAAGAGCTATACATCAGGCCTTATGCTAAATTCAAAGGTGTATGAATAGTTATATAGCATGTGTTATTATGCATAGGGTAATTTATCAAATGTAAACTATCCAGTGTGACCTGAGTAAAACAGATTTATTTTAGAAAATAAAAAATGAGTTTTTCTTCAATTAATTGATATATTTTTGACTATGGATATTGCTTAGATTCCTTTCAAAAGTTATTTTATTGGAAAAGTGAAAAATCACTAACTATGTTTAGATTATTATTTCCCCTTTTTTAATATGATTTTGGTGTTGGTGTTCAGATCTAGATTGGTTTTCATACAGGGTTTCTAGATTGGTTCAGTATATGTTCAGTTTTTGCTTTCAATCATCGTTGTCTCTGAATTATTACTTAAAACTTCTTATAGCATACTTACAACTAATTGAGGGTGCTCTCTTATCTGAAATAACAATTTCTCTTAGAATATATTATATCACAATTCCGGAAATGAAATGAAAAGTTTATCCGAAACGAAGCTGTCAATTTTCGTTAGGATATTGTTCTAATAATTTAAAAATTTGTTACATGAGCAACACCCGAGATGTACTCGATGAGGGCATCGAAACAAGTGACATTAATTAGACACCATCAAATTAACTTTTGAATTGATTGTGTCTGTTTAATTATGAATCAACTAACATATCCATGTCAGTCCATGAAAACTAATTTGAACAGTATTGTATCGAGAAGAAATATAAGAAGAATAGGAAGTATGGAAATTATATTTGTTAATACAAGTCCATATAAACTTAATTAACAATATATGGAAATTGCATTAGAAAATAAGGAAACATAAAAATAGTTTATACTGATCTTATGAAATTAACGCTGCATTATAGTTTATCCAACGAACTAATGGCAACGATATTTGCAATCGTTAACTATGCTCAGAAGATGAAGACTAATATACACTTGAGTTGGTCGAACTAAATCAACTCATTTCCAAGCCAACCACGTGAAGATTCTGGAACTGAATTAGATTTAAATGCATAGCAGCTTCACTATTCCGCACGTCAAGCCTTTAGTCATACTCACAGACCATAAAAGTCTCAGCCGCTTAACTAATACGGTACCAATGAAAGATCCTGACACAAGTTGCATCTTATGATAGTATGTAAATATGAGAGGCTACTTCTATTAAACGTTTTCTACAAAAAATTAGTGAAATAAACTGGTTTCAGTACGAGTTCAAGTAGTTCTGAAGTTACAGGAGGGTTATTTGCTATGGACCTGATAACTCTGAGCCTCTAACAGAAAATGACAACCACGCAGAAGTGATATTACTCCTCTAAGCAAACCATGCCACGCAAAAACGTAAAGGGTGACACGGGACTAATTTTTGAAAATTTTGTTGGAGTTTCGTAAATATAGTTCTAAAAAACCTTTTCGTGTGTGTTTATAACACGCATAATTGTTTTTTAAAAGTTATTAATTACTTTTTAATATTGAAATCAATTGCATTTCTGGTCTTATGTATAATTAAAATGTTCCAGGTAATTTAAAATATAATATAAAATATCAATCATTTTTTTTATACATAAGTAAACACATAAAATTAAGAATTTAATTCAAGAGTTTTGAATCGAATCACATTAAAAGAGGAAAAAGCAGCTTAACAGTGTAATTGTATTGTAATTTTTTTTCTTAAGAAACATTCTAAATTTTCTTGATTGTGAAAATTTTCAGTAAATTATCAAAGTAATCAAAAGCTAGAGAGCGTTTACTCTGTATATACAATTTTAAAAATTTTCAAAGTTTGATTTAGTATTAAATCTCAATGAGTCTTTTGAATATAATTGTTAGTGAAAACATTTCCTTTTAGGGAAAATTAATAAGAAACCCAAAATGAAAAGCAATTTTTAAAAGTACCAAGCTCTCTTTAATACAAAAAGATACTAAATGTCTGATCTAAACATCTTGTTTTATTGATTGTGTTTTATAACCACTCAGAGCAATTTTTCAAATCAAAATTATTTATTCTGTTTTTTCTTTGTTCCGTATTTATTTTAACGTAAACAACAGTAATTATTATTTCGTATTACATAATTGGGGAAAATCTATGTATCGAAACATCAATCGTCAACTCTCTACGGTCACTTACTACGAGAATACATAGGTACTTATTATTAAGTTAGAGAAATGCAAGGAAGTCTAATATTAATTTGTTTCGCTTTGAGAGAAAAAAGGGAAAAAATTCCATTTTAAAAGATTAACAAATATCATATTTTGTATAAATAAACAATATAATCATATTTTGTATGTTGTTCATATGTAGTATAACATAATCAAGTTCTGTATGTTTTATTCATACACAGTATAATATAACCATAATTTATATGTTTTACATTCGTAGTAATCATAAATTTTGTATGATTACATATTATACTCACATAACATAATGATTTATTTCAATTACATCAGTAAGAGATTTAATTTTAAGAGTATCCAAAAATTAACTGAAATAATTAATAAACAGAAATAATAAACTGTATATAATTATACAGTTCATTAATTACTTTTATTTGTATTAAATATATGAAATAAATTAGTGATACTAAAATTAAAATTAATATATTCACATCATGAAAGTTATCTTTATAATTATCAGATTGTACTGAAGTATAATAAATTAATTATTTACATCAGGTAAAAAATAGTGTTTTTTACTATAATGTCCCTCTTCTAGTATACGTTTGTACAGAGAAATAACAAATTTGAAGTCAATATATTTATATTCGATTTCCTATGGAATTCCTTGTTCTCGATGCAATTTAAGACTTATTGTTAAAAGTTTAAGAATATAGAATCACACAAACAATGTACTTCTAGCAGTTTTTTTTTAATAAGGTTTTTGTGGTTACTGTTCTCCACGCCATATTGGGTGATGTTTCTCTACCCCGTGGTGAGGGACCTTAAAGTGCTGGTGGTATTTTGAATCCTCGATCTGTCAATTCGGAGATGAGTTGTCCGGCGATTTTAACTACGCTCTTATTCACTAGGCTAAAAGGGGATCCCTTGTCAGGCAAGTTATTAAGAGGTTTTTTTACTTCTGTCAAAAATATTTTCACAGAAACGAAATAAACAAAAGCTGCAAAAAAAAAACTTTAGAACCCAGGTAAATTTACGGCAAAAATTTAAAGTACATTTTTATACCAATGATATAAAGTTATGTTACTTGGAAATTTAAATATGCATAACGATTTAAAATAGAATGATATCGGTAAATAAAAATTTCATTATGATTAATTATAAAAAATTTTCTCAGCCAGTGTGATAAGGCCAATGTTGGGAATGCTTCATTTACACCATTGTTCATTATGTCTTATTTGATATGCATTATTCGAAATAAAAATTAGTCAACAGGTCTTTGACATTAATAATTTAGTTCTGTGTCCCTCTCATGCAAGGAATTCTTAAGTTAATATTGCGAGTCAAAATAGTTAGTCTGAACTTCAACTTTACCTGGACCTTAATGTCCAGTTTTCCTTGGATAAAGGATGTTAGAACATCATTCACTGCTTATTTGATATCACCATGTAAAGTCCATTGATTGACTGGCTTATTAGGGATATGGAGCTGCAAATACTATTATCCCTAAATGTTTAATGAAGCTCTGCATAAACAGAATCAAGTTTCAAAATATAGTATACAATTTATATATGTTATAAATCTATAGTTAGACTACCATTGGGGGCAGTTAACAGAGGGTTTAGAATTGCCAGTAATGATGACACAGCATTTAAAAAAACTAAATTATATTATGAAGATCATATTTATGAAAATAAAACCAATACAAGTCCAGGAAATTTCTATATATATGAAATAAGTTGGAAGCGTCACCCTTACAAACCAACTAGAGAAAAGTAAATCATTCGAACATCTCGAGAAATGAAGTCATAATCAACGAATTGAAATACCTAATAAATTTAAAATAATGACATTAAAGTTATTTCAATGCTTAAAGATCAGGAAGTGATATTAGATTAACGCTGTTCTCGTGTTTTTACGTTATGAAATTGTACGTAGAAATGAGAAAAATACAAAGTAGGAGAGCAATGAAAAATTATTAGTGCCACTATATACCTTTTCAACAGCTATGATAAATATTTTTCAGAAAGTTTTCATTGTTTTGCTTTTAAGGAGGCATAATATGAATGATTTGACAAAAATTGGTCAAAAAATTTTAAAAAAAACCCCCAATTTTAACCCAAATTGTTATTTACAAATTTGTCTGTAATCCCATAAGCTTTCTGAGCCTCATGTTAAAAATATTCGAAAACATGATAGGTTTTATGTTCCATGGTATTCACATCTTGACGCCATTCATCTCTAGCAGATGAACCTTTGGTGTTTTGCTTATTTAATTAATTCTAAAAGTGTAAAAATGTTTTGAAATCATATGCAGAGTTTGCATTCCATTCTCAATGTTTGTTTATATCTGCTGATTTATTCCGCGGTCTTTCTTTTGCTTAATATTTATTATATATTTCTGAAACATTATTTGGTTTCGATTTTATAAAACAGTCTTTTTAAAGACTAATTATTACTTTTAATTCTATTTACTTTTATATGCAATCATTTGCCTATATTCTAATATAGCATTTTATAAACTTATCATGCCTTGTTCTAAGAAGAAAAATAGTTGGAGGAAATTGAATATTGACGAGAATATAGACGTGAAAAAAAACACATGTAAAAATAATGTTGCTTTTCGAGTAGCAAAAAGTAAAGCTGACCTGAATGCGAAAAGAAAACTTTTCAAGTAAAAAAAGGAACTACTGATAGTTCTGGATTTTTTAAACACTCTAAACTAAACTGAACTTTTTGAAACATAAAACATTACTCGATAAATTTTATTTACTCCAAACTTTTTGCAAACTGGATTTGTAATTTTATTCTCGCATTTTTTTTTTAAATAAAGTTCTGAAAATTTTAAATTTTAAGTAAGCAAAATAATAATATTCACTAAATGAAACTTTTATTTTGTACATTCTGAACATACAATAATTTATTGTTTCATATATATATATATATATATTTGTTCTAAATAAAAACTTTACATTGATGCATATCAGAGAGAGAGATAGAACGAAAAAATCACTGACTTTTCTTTTAAAATGCCAAGACTTTTTTTTCTATTGCACCATATGTTTTGATATATTTTTCTAGATATGGCTGTAAATATATATTGCAAAAGTTTGTATGACTTTTTGAATCAAAGAAATAATAATTTTTTTTAAAAAAAAAAATAATTGAATTCAAAATTTACATATTTTTTAAGTTATCTAAGTAAGTTCTCATGAAAAAAAAATATTTCATAAATTTAAATCATGTTACCCCCAAACACATACTGTATCCTTCCAATGTTGTTATTATTTCAGGACAAAATAATCAACAGCCGGGATGGTTTCAGGAATCAATATTATTTAATATTCGACACGTTCCACAACACAAGACAGGATACAAAACATATATAAAACACAGATTCATGAACATACGTCATCATTCTCCTAAAGAAGTCTCTCTCTTTCATCGTCCTTGCTCTTGTCTCCTAACCAAAAGAACAAGTGGCACCATCTGTCTACCATTTAATAGTACATGGAAGGTAGAGCTAAATTACGGTGTTACATCACCAATTTTTGTTGTACATAGTTTGACGAAATTGTAAATCAAATTTCATATGTGTACGACAATTTTGTATGAGGACTAATATTTTAAACACCTTATAAAATTAAATGTTTTTCTTAAATTTGAACTGTTTGCTTTTTGAGGTATTTTGAGAGTATATCCTATTTTACGTATTACATACAAATAGGTTAAAAGCAAAACATAATAAAAATCCTTAAATCAATTTTTTTAGTCATACCACGTCCTCTTAATTTTGGAAATCAGACGTATAGTCTAGTGACAGTAATCTGACCACCGCTTACTTTTGACGTCGGTGAGAAATAACCAATTACAAATGGCATAAAAGTAGCAGTTGGAGGGTATATAAAGGTTGTCGGAAGAAATGAGAAAACATTACAATTGTCGGAGTAATGCAGAAACTGAAAAATGTATCCAATTTTCAATAGTGCATTATCCTTGGCTTCCAGAAAAGAGTGTCAGCATTTCCGAAACGGCTCATTTTGGGAGTTGTTCGCTTACCCCGTGGTAAAAGAGTACAGAACATGGCAATTTGACCCTCTCCAAAATCAGCGACGCGGAAAATGTGGTGCACCACGATCCATAGATGACTGAAGTAAACGACGGTGGGGATGTGTTCGGGCGAATAGAAGTGCAATCGTCGAACAACTAACCTGCCAGATGCACTTTTGGAGAACCAAAAGCGTATTCTTAACTGCAGCTCCAAGAGCTTTGCTGCATATGGGGAACCGGAACCGAGGGCTTGTTAATACTTCTATGCTAACGCTGGTTTATAAGGCGACGAAGGCTCTAATTTACTCGACCGACTTGCTACGGAATGTCGACTGAGTGGTGACAAATTGCTTTATTCAATGAATCAGGACTTAGTTTTCACAGGACAGATTGATGGTGACATATGTGGTGATGATGATGGTGACAATGTCAAAGAATAAACACCTTGTAACAGTTTTTAATTAAATATTTTTTAAAAAAATTAGAAGGCATCAAAATATCGTGTAACATCTTTAATAAAAAGAATGTTTTTCTACGAAATTCATGAAGTTTCCTAATTTGGAAGTTTTTCTTAGTTCTGAATATATTTCAGAAATATAATTCATAGCTAAATACCGTGTAATATCAGACTTGTGACTAAAACAAAGGATATATACATTAACCAGAATAAGTTTAAGGAACTTCGTTTTGATGCAGAATTTCCATTGAATTTTATTAAGAGTATTTTAAAATATAATATTTACAATATTTGGTTTTTTCAATGGTTATGCTTAAAAAGTTTATAATTTTTACAGTTATTTTATTGTTTTTTAAATATATTTTATTCTCTTTTTATTTCACTTTGTTTCGAATTTTTTAATTTTATTTTTCTATTTTTCACATTTTGCTAATTTAAAGCCTTTAAAATTTCTTTACAATACTACTATTTCGCTCCTTTAGAGGACATTGCTACATTTACGATTTTAGCAAAGCAGGCAACTCTTGTTAAGTCGGTATTAAATACGTATTTTGCAATTGTTTCATGCAAGTTTTTAAATCTTTTTAAATATGACCGAGTAAATTTTGGTTTGATCTTTCTATGTATTCAATGGTTAACGCACGCATTTGGGTATTTGGCTTTATACATATTTATATAAATATCAAGAAAAAAATGTAGTCATTTCGCAATTTAATTCTTTGAATTTTGAGGAATTTCTATACTTTTATATAACATTTTTTCTGTAGGAAATGTTGGACCTGCAAAACATTTTAAACTTGCTAATATATCATAAGCTAGATTCAAAATTTATAAATGCACTATTTCAATTTCTTTTTTGAATTTTTTATGAATAACTTTGTATTTTTTCATATTTTAAAGCTTATCTTACCATTTTTGTCATATATCCTTTCAGGTATTTGCTTTCTTTCTTAATTGCTCAGTGGGGGAATTTGCCTTTTTAAGTTTTCTCAATTACAAATTTTCATTTTCCTTATACATTTCCTATAATCTAAATGAATGTAAGTAAGTTTCATTATAATTTTGTAGAATTCTATTTAGTTTTATTTAACATTTCAACTTTAAATTTAATATAATGGGCTGTTGGAAAGTTCACGCCGATTTCAATAGGTTTTGTCAGGACAGGTCTGAATATATCAGAACGATTGATAACCAATGACATGCTCACACACCGTGAAAACCGATGCTTCAAGCATATTTGGAAAATTTTTTGGTTACAATACGTTAATTTAGTCAGTTTTATACGCCTTTGAATACGGAAGAAAAGGAAATGCATTTTAGATATTCGATGTTTTCTGTTACCGGAAAGGCAAAAGTGCCACAGAAATGGCAAACAAGATATGCACTGAGTATGATGAAAGTACAGTAGTCGAAAGAACTGTGCGAAAGTGGTTTGCTTGGTTTAAGGCAAGTGATTTCAACGTTAAAGTTCCAAAAACGCTCAGATAGGCCCTCCACCACTGATAAAGATCAGATTAAAAACCTGGTGAAGAATAAAGCGGAATGAACCAACTTTAGCCCTCCCAAATCCGGTCTTCATCTCAAGAAGGTCACGCTCTGTATCTGGTGAGGGCCTCTGTATTATGAACTTTTACCAAACTACGAAACGATAAGTTCAGTAAAGTCTTGTTTCCAATTAGCTGAATTAAAAATTGTAATTGAAAAAAAAAAAAAAAAAACCACTCAGAAATAGTGAATTGGAAGGGCGTAGTGTTTCAGTGTTTCATCAGGAAACTGCGTGGCCTCATGTGTATTTGATAACACTACAAAAGCTGTTGAAGCTTGGTTGAGATGCTCTACCCCATAAATCATATTCACCAGACCTCGGTCACTCTGATTTTCAACTTTTTCGATCATTACAAAATTCCCTTCATGGAAAAAACTTCAACTCTTTGGTGGAAATAAAAAAAAAAAATTCCGTAGAAAAGACTTTCGCTGAAAACCCCAAGAAATTCTAAAAGGACGTAATTTTCAAGTTGTCTGGAAGATGGAGAAAAGTTGTGGAACAGAATGGCACCTCTATAATTTAATGAATGTATACTAAAATTTAAATCTTCAGATTTTCTATTTTCCTTCTTAATTGGCTTGAACTTCTTGGAGAACCCAATATTTCCATTATTTCGTTCCATTAATGAAACATTACATTATATATATATATCTTTAATCCACAAGTAGATCACCAACAATGTTGTTATAAACAAAATCAGCGAAAATTCTAGTCAAGTGTATACTAATAAAAAAAGAACACCCTTATTAACTTCTTCAGTTCTCATCGCAAACATGCCAATTTATAATTTTATTAATGCCTTAAAACGAAGTAATTTATGTGGTTAATATGTGTGGGGATATTTAATCAACAAAACTAACGTAGTCAATTAACTTCTAAAATAATTGTTACATTAATGGTCCCATTTTATTATATAACTAATTTTTCATCATAAAAATACCCATAATTTCAAATTTCCCAAAGCTCTACTTAAAAGATACTGAGTTATGGGAACTTCAAAATGGGTCCAATGATGTTAAATGAATGGTTTAAACAGTTCTCGATGTGAAGTTTTCCACTCAAAAACTTTCATTTTTAACATGAATCAATTAATAAATATTTTCCTTGTCTAAAAATTATGAAAAAAGTATTGAAAGTATTTAATACTATTATAAAATATGAACTGTAAAGAAATTTTTAAACACGCGGATTTTTATTTCTTACATTCCTAATCCCTAATGCCTGCAATTATTTGGGAAATATACAAAATAAGAATTACTCTAGTAAAAACAATCAATCTTAAAAGGCTATATATTGGCTTACAATTATTAAATATTTATCTACTTATCACATGTAATTACTTGAAAAAAGAAAAAAATTGTGAACAATATTTTATTTTTGAACTACTATCTAAACATCTTAATTTAATTATATCACCTTGTGTTGTATTAAATAAAGATGTAATACAAGTATTAAGTTTAAAACTCATTTGATAAAACAAGTTAAAAGATTAATAATGGAAAAAAATGTTTAATTCTGTGTAAATTAATATTTTGGATGAAGTATTTTAGTACTTAATCCACTATCAGTGTTTTGTGATTATCTACAGAACTAATACTTGGGTTTGAATGGAATTTTAAGCAAACTCTGTTGAAAGAATTTGCAAAATATCACCTTTTCTAACTAATTAAATTCTCAATGGATTAAAAGGCTTACACCATACTGGATATCTTTGTCGTATTTAAATCAGGATTACCAGTAATTGATCAAACATCAGAAACTGAAACGATCTTACCCAATATCTGAAAATTCCTTCTTATAGCCAATTAAGTTAATTTATTTATTAACATAATCGCAATCCTTACGTAAAATACCGTGTTTATAGTAAAATTTGTAATAAAATTTGGAATTTGTAATTTTTAATACATTTGGAGGGATATAAAAAAAAATTGGTGTTGAAAAAGGTCGTACAATTCAAGTAAATACCATCAACTCTGACCACGTAGCAAAATCCATAAATTTCGGTTAGGGTTCCATAACAACCATGAACACAAATATTTCTGATTCAAGACATGGAAAATTGATATTTTTCTTTCCGAGTGGAAAATTTCAGCTTATGATTCTTCTACCGCTTCATTCGAACGTTCCATTTTGGGTTGAAAATTGAAATACCCAGGTGCTTGGATTCAATCAATTTTTTGTGTATAACTTACATGTTCAAATAGGGAAATAAATGAAATAGTAAACCAGAAGATACTATCGCTTCCATCTATCCCATACTACGCTCGATGTCTTTTGCGAGCCTTTTTTGTGTGTTTTTCTGTCTGGTAATTTTCGTTTATAATTTTTGAGCAATACTCTTCGATAACCAAAGATTGCCAATCGGTATCATGTTCATTTCCAGTTATACTTTGTTCATTTTCTTTCTGTTTTTTTTTTTAAAATTGCATGTTATCAAATTTATATTTCTCTTTCTCTTTTATTAAAAATAATTTATTCTTTATTGATTTTAACAGAAATGCTTCATTGTCTCTAAAAGGAAACTTCCAAATAAATAATTATTTTATTTTCTTTCTTATAGAGCTGAGATTTTCTCTTTGTCTATCTCAATACTTTTCAGTTACGTTTTGATTTCCCAATAAAACGATCCACATCAAAATTTGTTTCCATGCGTTACAAACTTTTGATTAACTAGAAGTATAAATTTTTCAGAATACGTGAAATATATTTTTTAAACCTTTTTTCGGAAAACTTTATTTTATTTTAACTTATTTCCAATAATTTCATGAATTCCTTTTAAAGCATAAATCAGTCAAAAAAAATATTCTTATTTTTTTTTAAGTATGAATTTAACTTTATGCCATCAAAATTTTTGAGAAAAATTATATTTTAAAAACGGAACTTTTTATGCGTGAATAAACATACATGTTAAAAAAAAAGCTTGGAAATTACAGAAATAAATTAAAATGGCCCCGATTTCTCTTCTTTCAACTCCAAAGAAAGTAGCCAAGAAAATGTCTCACAATGATAACTCTGATGAATGCGATTTAATTTTCTTTCATTCACAGTAATGCGATTGAGACTTATGATGCTGTAAAACGACAAATACTAAAAACTCTATATAAGGTGTGGATGTTAAATAACGAAATTGACGCTGCTAAAGAAGAAGCATACGCCATACGTCAGAGACCGACTGCTGTTTAACGTGAAGCTCTCTTTCGAATGCAGCGCCTCTAGCTTCTGTAAAAAAATCCGTGTTGCAGTAGTCTTCCTTCGCATTAGAGTTTTTTTTTTTTTTTTTTTTGTTCCGCTGAAAAAAAAATATATATATAAGTGTAACAATGGAACTATGAATTTTTGGAAAATTTCGCATGAAACTTGGAAAATCCGTTACTGAAACTTATGATTAATTAAAAGAAGTTTATGGCAATGAATGTTTATCACATGCACGTGTTGTGAGCGTTTTAAGAGTTTTTTCAAGATGGCTGAGGAGTCGGTGAAGAGTATTTACCCCCGTTTACCCTTGCCCGCTAAAAATTAATGACAATATCGAAAAAATTTGTAATCTGTTTCGATCGTGGCATTGCTGAGACTGTAAGAATTGACAAAGAATCCGTACAGGAAATTTTACATAACAATTTTAACATGTAAGAAGTGTGTGCCAAGATGCTACCAAAAATTCTTCCGTTTGAACAGCAAGAAGCTCCCCAAAAATGTTTGTACCCACACTTTGAACGCCATTGAAAATGATCCAAAATTACTGAAAAGGATAATAACGTATGAAGAATTGTAGCTTTGTACTTATGACCCTGATGAGAAGATTATCCCAAGCATTGAAAGAGTCCATCTTCACCGAAAGCCAAAAAAAAAAAAGCTCGAATGAGCAAATCAAAATTCAAAGCAATGATGATTGTTTTTTCGATGTTCATAAGATTGTGTACCTGCACTGGTTTCCTGAAAGTCAAACTATTAATCAACATTATAACCTTCATGTTCTTGCTGAACTCCGTGAGAGAATAAAGAAAAAACGACCCGAGTCATGGAAAAACAAGTCATTATGCATTTTCTGTAAAGAGGTGTTATCCCAGTGCTAGACTCTCCCCCCTTATTCGCCGGATCTTGCACCATACGACTTCCATCTGTTTCCTGAGGTGAAATCTGCATTAAAAGGAACAAGATTTGAGTCCGTTGAAGTCGTGAAAGAGAAAGCAGCACGCATCCTGATAGGGCTGACAGAAGACTTTCAGCACTGTTTTGAACAATGGAAGATTCACTCGAAGCGTTGTAGAGATAAAGGAGGGTATACATTGAGGGTGATAATAAGTAAATATTTTTATGAAATCAAATTAAATTGTTTTGTAGGGTCATTTAATAGCCACACCTTGCATATACTCGTAAATTTTGTTGAATATTTTCAAATTTTTGGAGGCATGAGGAACGCTGTAGAAGTCACTGTGAACCTCATGTAAATTATTAGAATATGTTTTGACACTCACCCAGCTAACGGAGTCAATCGAACCATGGAATTAAGACTATATTTGATACCCGAGAGTCATATTTTCTTAAGACCCTTTTGAAAATATACACAAATATATCTTTAACAAATTAGTAATACTTTTTTTTATTAAAATGATAGATTTTTCTTCAAATAAAAAGTATTATGTGTCGGAATCGGTTAATAACTAACAGTTAAAAAATAATTTTCATTTCATTTTACACATTAAATCAGTTTTCTATGTTTCTTATACTTGAAATAATTAAATTGAATAGCTTTGCGATTAAATGCAATGCATTGTTTTTATATAGTTTCAAGTTAAAAATGCAATGTGAACGTTTCAGTTTGTAGTGGAATTTAATTTTTTAAAATTGTATCTGGATATTTCTTAAAATTTAAAAATTATAAATATATATAATAAAACTCCATTCAATACTTAGATGATTTTGTTTTCAGTGATTATGTAGATAGGGAAAGGTATGTTTACATTGTTCCATAAAATCCACATCGCAAAAGTATCATATTAAAAATTGTACTTGTACTGGAAATAAAAGAAACATTTTCTCTCTGTAAAAAGGAAAGGGACAGTGTTGTATATGGAAGCATATACTTCTAGATCTACAGATAATTATGAATGTTTTTTTCATAATCTAGGTTCTTATAAAGTTAAGCTTGATTTTAATTTCATCAGTCTTTAAAAGACCCATAACATTCAATATGAAGACTACCAAAAGTATTTCTTTAAAGAGTTGATTTAGCAGCATTCAATATTTTAAGAAATGAACTTCAATTCAGAATAATTGAATCGAACTATAACTAGACCATTGAAAATCTACAATTAAGCATCTGAAACAAGTAAGGGTTTTGAAAAGAAGTCTGTAATTAAAATCTCTGTCGTCGGTATTAACGGTCATTGACGTTGCTACTGACGTCCATCGACGATGATGTGTTGACGCTTACTGATTTCTATTTAGTATTTTATGATATAAATTTACTTTTTAATTTAGCTCCAATTAAAAGTTACAAAGATGGAAAACAAATGATAAAAGTCAGGTATTGTATGTTCCAATTAATGCGAGGAAAAAGTAAAACTTTTCCTTTCATTTGTAATTTCACAAAAAATTGTATTTCATATAAAAACTTGAAGAACCTTTAATGTTAATTAAATAACACCTCATATATGTTTCTTTTAAATATAAGTTATTTGTGTTAGTTGTTAAATTCATACGATAAGATGTTATTTCATCATAAATTTAAACAGTGAATAACTGATAATTTAATTTTGAAGTAATTAATTGATAATTTAAAGCGAATTTAAGTTTTTCGATGCGTTTTTTTTTTCAAAAAGAAAAACAAAATCTGAAAATTCAGTCTTCAGATTCCTTAGTATAAGCTAGTATTGTTTATATATATTTGTTTATATTTATATATAATTTGGTGATTTCTTTTGCATTTACTGACAAAAGGAGTTTCATAAGGGTCTTAGCCATCTTGTCTAAATTTAAGTGAATCGTGGAAAAATGAAGCTTGAAGGATTTCGAAAAAAGTTAGAATTCAAATTTAATGTAATTTTATTCATCATTTCTAAATGTTTAAAATTAAAAAGTATGAGGATATTTATTCCCTGATATAGAACTAGAAAACTAATTAATACAATGTCATAATCACGACATCCCTGCAAACACAAATTCCATAAAATCCTGAATGAAATTGCCCATGTAATTCTTCTTTTTCTAAAACAGGCATCACTCGTAATTCCACTTAGAAATGTCGCTTTTCACGTATTGTTTGGAGGGAATGGAGTCCCCCCCCTTTGGAGCCCCCTTCATGCAATTACAGGAGCACGTTAATTCACACCTAACAACGCTTTGATTAATTCGAAACGAGTCGCATCGAAAGTCCTTTGACATTAATAAAATTCTTGCTTACCAGGGGGGCAACCATTTTCATTAACCTTATTTGCTACTAAGGGGAAAGACTGTCGGGCAAATTTTGCACCGATTGGTTGGGTCGCGGGATCCTGTGCGCCGAAACTAATTATTTGCTTTCCTGGATGAGGAGTTTGCAGACAGATGAGGAAGGGACGCATTGCGATTCTCTTGCCCAGAGGTCACAGAGTTTATCGAACTGAAAGACGAACCAGGATTACGAATAATTCGGTGCTTACCGGATCTATAACACGTGTTGGTTCGGTCATTACGAATGTAAATATGGGATATTATAGTAGGTCATGATCATGGTACTTATTATCTTGTAGGAAATTATAGGCTTGTTACTAAATAATTTTTAAGAATCTTATAATTACAAAAGAATCAAGAAAAACATTTATTTATAAGTTTAGGATCAAAACTTTAATAGTAAAACGGGTTTTCTCACATATTTCCTTTTAACTAACACTTAAGGCTTTCATATGAAGTTCATTGATTAGAGAATCAGTTTTTGTATATGAACTGTGAGTTATGTGAATTCGAAGAGAGGTATTGAACTGTTGTGAACTGATGTTAATACAAATAAATATTTATGATTGTAATCTTTTGAATTGATCGTGTGTAGGGGGGACATAATCCATAGAAATAATAACTTTTAAATATGGAAGTTTGAATGCTCGAAAATTCGAAAAAAAAAATAATTTAGTTTCTTTCACTGCCTGGCTTTCTATTTATGTGATTATTTGATGACAGGTTGGACATTCATTAGTACTGGAGCAGTCAGTGGACAGTGGACACATATACACACAGCCGGAGCGTTGCTACAGATGGATAATTCATAACTAGTGACTCAAATTTAGGGATAAATATAATAAATACATCTAAGTACAATAATTAATTTAACACTAATTGACATTTTTTCTAGGTGCGCTCTTATCAGTGTTATCAACTCATAATGTTTTTACAAGTTTTTTTTTATTTGATTTGCTATGTCAATGTGTATTCAAAAGAAATGTTTTTCCAATTCAAAATTTGTACTTGAATTTTAATCCACATTTTATCATCTGATCGTGTTGAAATTTTGCATACACGTATAATTTCAATGACAATGTAATACTATAGCATTCTCAGTCGATGACAAACTTAAGAGAGGGAGGAGAGGGGCTGGGCCTTTCATTTAACAACACCCAGTTGAGCTGCATTTTTCTCATACGTAGAGTTGTCTTAATTGCCTTTTTTAATTCTTAAATTTCCAGACTAAAAAGAATTAAATAAATATTAGTAAAAAGTACTTTTAAACATAGCTGTTATTAGAAGAGGAAATAAAAGGCATAAAAAATTATTTTTTTAAATGTAAAATAATACATAATCTATAAAAGCGTGAGGTGTTAATACTTTACTTTTGATCTCTTGTATAAGTAAACAGCTATGCTACTTAATTGATCGATTATTACCTAGGTATCTTAGTTAAGCTTTTTAAGGTTTTATGTAAATTACACATTTAAAAATATTTTTATACCTATCAGACGATTTTTAAATAAAAGCTTAATTACTTTTTTACTTATATTTATTTTAATCATTTAAGTACCTAATGTGACATGAAAAGAGTTGTCCATTCTTGGCCCCACGTGACACGATAATAATTTCTTTGCTTTATGTGCTTACTTTGAATCAAACATACCTAGATGTTGATTCTTTAAATTCTCAATGATTTTACAATGAAGTCTGGAGAGATGTTCCTCTTGATTTCTTGTTGAGTGAACTCGGTCTCCTTCGGGCGAGTTAGTTGGCGCATGAAGAATTCCTGTCTGAGTTTGAATATTCAATCTTTGTTTAATTTTCGTAATAAGTATCTATTCACAAATGTCTTACTATTCTCCCTAATTCAAAACAACTGTACCAATGTCTAAGAACAAATTTTATTCTCCCTTCTTTTGAAAAATGTATCTACCTTCAATACTTAAATTAACTTAAAATCAATTGAAATATTGCATACTACTTAATATTCACTTTAATTGGCTTAAAAACTCAGGTGAAGTTTGAAACTTTTCCAATATTACGCAACTGTATAGTCTCTGCACTTCATTGAATTATAGAGTACCTAAAGCAGATCATAGACTATATTTTCACATTTTGTTGCTACCTAAATGTCTTAAGATAATAATCAAATTCAATAAATTCGTTTGAACTATTGAGAATTATTTCATTTAATCTCGCAATAACTCCATGCACAAAAGACTACTGGTAAAATGTTAAATAATTTCGAGCTACTAGTTGTCGACACGTACGACACTTATATTGTTCTTAACTCAATAAATACCACTTAATTATATGTAAGTTAAATCGTTTTTTATCTGTTGCGATCCACAATATTTCACAAGATGCTCCGTAGTTAATCTAAATCTTGAATATATTAAACTCACCAGTATTAATCAGAAGTACTCCCTTATGCAAAGTTATAATATTCCAGATATACTTATTTACTTGTAAAAAGTTGCTAACATTTCAACGTTAAGAAAATTTCCTTTTCATGTTATACGACAAGAACGTGCATTGCAAAATCGGTACTAATTAATATGTATTAATTGCAGATGAAATCAGCACAACATGTAAATGTTAATTAGATTATAATTTAACATTTACATACATTAATTAGTAGCAATTTATTTAGTTTCAAGTAGTTTTCTACATTCCCATGCTTAGAATAAAGTTATTAAACACATTTGTTTATGCATAATTTAAACAAATTAAAATACATTACAAGACTGTAAAATATTATATGCATTAAAGAGTATTCAGCTTAATTCAATTAATGCATATTTAATTGTAAAGGAATTGGAAGGAAGCATTGCACTCAAATTAACACTCTAATATTACATTAAATAAAATTTATATACACTTTTTTCTTATTGGTAAACAATAAACTATCAAGCAAAGTTAAAGAAGAAACTTAATTATCCTCTAAATTACTCAAATATGTTCTCAATTACTTGTATGGGGGAAGTCTCTGTAATAGACATAAATTGTTTAAATCTTATTAGATTAACAGGGTCAATTTAATGGTGCCTTTGAAAAAGGTTTGTTTTTCATTTGTGTACAATAATGTTGTTGCAGCTTAATTTTTCAGCTAAAAGTCTTAATTATAGTTTCGTTTTTCTCTCGCTTATGTGAAAGTTTCCTTTATAAATTTTTTTTCTTCAATCGAGAGATAAGAAACCTTTCTTTTCCACGTTATAAATTGCTACCCTGTTTCATGTCCTTTGTTTTCTTTCGTTTTCCCATTAGCATTGTAGGAGGAAGTCCATGTTAGAAGCTTGTGATTGTAAAAACACAATGCACGTACTTCTTACTAAGTAAAAGTTTTTTTTATTACTCTTGTGAAGGAAGCATTTTAAACTTCAACTAGCACTTCTGTAGGTAAGAATTATTTAGTAACTTCTTTTGTAGCAACTTAACTAAAGTTTCTATCTAAAGTATCTATCAGAAGCGCTGTACTTAGAATTCTCCAGAGAGCATATTTTGAGTAATTTATCATAGGGAGAAATACATTTGATGCATTTGTATCCGAAATTCTTAAGAATGCATTTCAAAAGACAAGTAAGAAAGAAGGATTATAGTTTAATGTTTTTTATATAAAAATTTGATACCTTATTGGGAGTTTTTTTAAAAAGTGGATTACAAAAACTTACAGCATTTTAAGGCGCACTCTTTTGCCAACAATTAAGGAGTTTCTCATGCGTGAATAAGTATTACAGATATCAGCACATTACTAAATTCCTCGAAACCCAAATTTTTATCACTTGTAACATCACAAGCAACAGACCGACATCCAACGTCCATGTATAGAACCATAGTGATGAAGAATTTAATAGCTTCTACGATGAAAATTTTTTTTTTTTATCTTATAATGAAAATAAATCTTGACGCAATTTTTTTTTTTCAATTTTTAGGTAAAAAATTCATGGGATTTCTTATACAAAAAGGTACTCGTGACAAACATTGCTTCAATGGAGTAAGAAATTTAAGTTCTGATGTCACTCAAGACCGCCATGTAGTGGGGTTAATGCACTTTAAATCTATTGAGGCTCAAATCCTTCCATGTGTGCGGTGTGGACATTTGGAGAAGAGAGCCAGCTCAAGTATCGTCTTCGTCATTTGACCAAAGTTTGAAATTACGAGGTCTCTCGCCAATAAGTCTTTGTGTTGCATCTAAGTGCAACGTTAATAAACAATAAATTAATATTCACCTTGGTTCAGGATACACGTTAAAATACGGTAATAATTAGATTCAAAAATTCCATTTTGCTTTAAAATGTTATATAAAGCCCAGTTTTATCTATGAATGAATGATTTTATTTTTTCAAAAATATTTTAGTTTCATTGCTGAAAAAAGAAACTGAAAGTATCTGAGTATTAGTGATGTACCAATGAAATTTTTTTTTGTCTTTCACGTCTTTGAACAGGCGCTTTGAAAACTAGGGTTTCTTCTTTTTTTGCTTCCATCGGAGTAACTCCTTTCTAAAAATGCAACTTTAATAGTATTAACTACCAGTTTTTGTAATAGTCAAAGTAATTACATTTCGAATAATTAAGTTTGGCTGAAAGATTTCAGGAACCGAATGAAGTTTGCGTCGTCTTTAATTTATTTTTTGTAAGCTAAATTTTCTCTCGAAGTTCGATTCTTCCTTTTTGAAAAATAATTTAAATTGGATTGATAGATACTGAAGTTGCGTGAATTTAAAAAAAATGGATTAAGATTTCAAACATCAGAAATCAATTAATGAAAATGTTGAATTCACAAAATGAGGAATTATAAGCGCTTTGTTTAAAATGTTTAAAATTTAATAATTCATTCACATTTAAAGTTTTATTTGCATTTTTAAATGAAAAAAATCCGTAATTCCTTTTATTATATATTAAGCATTGAATAACTAGAAAACTGTTTGAAGAATGGTTTTAAGACAACATTATATTTCATTATCTAAAATATTTTCTTCTATTAATAGGGGGACAAATGGTGAAACTATCTTACATTTTCTGATAAAGTTTGTCTCAAATATCTAAAAATAATCAATGAATACGGCCTCACATTTGTTCTTTGTATCGGTGTATCTTAAATAGCATATAAATTATGACTGTTTTAAGTTACTTCTCGATTCCTCTTCCTTTACTTTTTTTTAATCCTCTAATGAGACCGAAATCAGTTTCAATGCAAAAAGTACGTTTTTCTTGGACGTTGTAAGAAATAAAAGATCCTCATGATTTATTCAAGAACAGGTCTTCAATTGTCTTTTTCAGAATTATCAAAATCTATTATTTAAGAGTTTCTTTTTTTAGAGAAAGGATATAATAGAGTAGAGGTAAAATGAAAGCCATTGAAAACATGTTTGGAGGAAACAGTTCAAAAGTGTATAATAGGGTCCTAACATCAAAGTTAGAGATAACGTCGTAAACGAAAACAAATCATATAAATAAGAGAACAAAATAATTATTTATTTAAAGCTCTTTACCTTCTCGTATTTGAATTAGTTTCACAGAGGCTTTATCGTTTAAAGAGGAAGTATTTGAATAGAATGCGATATTTGTAGAATTAAAGGAAATTGCAATCAATAAGCTATTCCCTTTGGGATTAATTAATTTCTGAAATAATTGGCACACAAGAACTCTTTCGTTATCATTACCGACTTCACTTCAAAGTAAACATTTCAAATTTAAAGAAATGCAAAGATTCATTTTGAATAAACAACATTCGAATTTAAATGAGTTTATTGCGAAGTAATTCTCCTTGAATGAAAAACAATGACCGCCTTTGACTGCGGATTAAAATTTTGGTGTCGCTGAGAAGAAATCTATTCTCAGAGTGGTTTAGCTTCACGCATTGTCACTAGAAAGCAAATAAATAGAAATACTTTGGCCGTGATAGTGTAACATAAAGGCTCCACATTATCCTTATTCATACAGAGAAATATTTACGAACTTCATTCCTTCTAATTTTTAAAATTATTCATGTTATAATGTATGTTTTATCATTGAATAATATTTATTGTAGAAATAACAACGTTCTTTCAAAATTTTAATATGATTTTTTGTCAACAAAGGTAACTTTATTAGCGCTTAAGAGTGTAATTTTGTTTTTTGCGCTTTTTCGTGCTTAGTTTCAGATGCTTTGATGTAAAATTCCTAAGAATAACGATTTCTTATTTTATTTTCTCCTTTTTTGAACAAGTAATAAATGAGAAACCAGTAAAAAATACGTTTATAAAATGTATTAAGAAATTGCTATAAGCGGAGTACTAGCTGAAACAGTGTTTCATCTTAAATCCTCACCTTCCTATAGTAAATACTAGAGAAATGACTTTACGATGAAGAAATATTCTAACAGTTCTGGCAGAAAAAATATTCCATAATTTATCATGTCAAAAAGTTCTCATTCATATTTTTTATAATACCAAAGAAGTTACTCAGTAAATATGAACATATTTTTAACAATTAAGTACAAATTGCTTCACACATTAATCGCCAAATTTCGGTTTTATCAGCTTGTGAGAAGTCATTGATAAGAGATACATCGCATTAAACTTCAAATCGGAAACATTTTTCTTTATATTCAACATATATTATATTTGTATATATTTATGTTTTCATTTCTTTATATTATATTTATATTTTCATTTCTTTATATTATATTTATATTTTCATTTCTTTATAT
>BMAW01029361.1:58760-72524 GCA_019974015.1 Nephila pilipes | reverse complement strand
AATAGAAATTTTTTTAAGTATTTAACTTTTATACTCATATTATTGATTAAAATGAAAGAAAGGTCCACGCAATTAAAAAGCAGATTCATTCCGAGCAAATCCAAACTAATTCTTAAAATCTCTAGTAAATATACTATGTTTACTTTAACCGGAGAAATTAACGTACATACACAAAGCTATACAGTAGCACAAATTCAAAGTACCTACAATCACTGAATGCAGTAATTCAAATCGCGTAATCACGATATCACATCAACATATAGTTTGCATAAATTACATGTACTCTCTAAAGACTAAACTAATACGCACAATGGGTCATCTATATACTCTTCAAAGAATGTCCTACAGACTTCTATTTACCTCTAGAACAAACTCCTTTCATCTAGGAGCAATTATTTTTATCGCTAAGTTTAGGGACTAGGCCATCGAATTGGTCGTCAAGCACAATTCCTATATATCTAGCGTTACTGTCTTATGTATTCTCAACTTCTATCTAAAGCTCTCTTTTTTGCCATTATTATTCTCCAGGGAAGGAAACAAAGACCATATTTTTGCGTAACAATATTGATGACGTTTCCCTGCCACGTTACTCTTATAAAAAAAGGTAAGACATTTACAGAGGTGACAAAGAAAGTTTAAGCATTGACTCCCCTACCTTGGCGGTCTAGTTTGGAGATCGTGAGACACCTGGCTACTCTGATGACAAAAAGATGGTTCTAGAAAATGTTCGAAATCTCGACTGGGAGGTAAGTTACGGACTTTCACTGAATTTTCCTTGTGATGACAAACTTGTCCGAAAAAATTATAAATACATAAAGATGCAAAGCCGGAGTGAATTGGTTGGGAATTGGCTGAAAGAAGTTGTCGGAATCTGCCAAAAACTGTCGTAACCTGCTTTGGAAATGTAAAGAGTTGCTACGGAGATTCGTCCGTAGTGCAAACTAGCAAGCAGGTGAGCTGATTTTTACTGACACAGCTGTGACTATAAGAGTTGCTTTTGTTCCTGCATCTGTTTCACTAGTCTATACAAATGCAGTGCTTCCTATTTGGGCTGTTATTCTGTCCAAGGTTTGATACCTGTGTGACAAATTATCCTGAACATTTGTGAATAATGCGTCATTTCCATTATCCTTCTTCTTGGACTGATTTCACTCGTTACACCCTCAGGAGAATTTTTGTAACAATATATATCATATATTATCTTTTTTTTTTATTCTAGTAGCTTTATTTTAATCGTTACTTAAAAAACACTTCTCCGTATATTTATTAAAGGAGCTACATTACTATCTTGAATATAAAATTTATTAAATGTATTTTTTTTCCATAAATTTTTAGGATCGCACATAATCATAGTATTTACATAAATTACGAATATTATTGCCCGAAAAATTAGAAGAAATGGAGATAAGAAATACAGACTGTGGAATCTATTACAAATTACTTTTGAAAAGAAATATGCGAAAGAAAACCTTCAACATTCCATCAATCATTATTTCCCTATTGAAAATTTTAGCTTATTTTAAAAACATCATTGTTCCTAAATATAACTAAAAATAGTCATTACAAAAATATTCTACAAAGCCCTTAAAATAAATTAATTTTTTTTTAAAAAAAAAAAGCACCATTCTTATGCATACAGTTCTTAGAGTAATTAGAATTTTTTTTTTTTTATTTTCAAACTTTTTGCCGAAATAAAGTATTTGAATGAAAAAATGCCATTAATTGCTTCCTTCGAAAACAGGTTTGAGTTTTATGTTATAAAATTTTTCAGAAATAAAGTAAAAAAAAAATCGCAGAAATTAATGAGTAAACATACATAAAAAAATAAAACGCTCATAAAAGTTTTTGTAAGACTCTTTTGAACAACAATTTTTCTTTCATTTCTATACATATTTTTTTTTACAAAACTGTGTATTCAATTAAATCTGAAATGTATATATGTAGGAGTATTTCAATCATGCGTATAAATTAGGAATTTTGAAAAAATGGGATATTAATAATAGATGAGAGAGCCTTGTTTTCTTGGTTTGAATACTTCGAAAAATCATTAAAAGTAGAGAATTTAGAAATATGAGAAAAAAGTAAGTATAAAAACATGGCATATTAATTACGCCGCACAAAGTAAACATGTCGAAATTATGTTTTTACTAGTTGGTGCATATCAAATATTGAACTCTGAGAAGCAATCTTTATTTTAATAAAAGTTTTTAGCAAAAATGAAGGTCGAAATGATACTATGTATTTTTCTATAACAAAAATAAGGTTTCTTTATTATTTTTTAGTTTGAATATTTCCTTTCCCCAGTTATTGAATTCTTAGATTCAAAACTAAATATTTCCAAATGTTCCTTATTAATTTCCTAAAATTGTTTCTCATTCTAAACTTGCATTTTATGCACACATATATTTTTTTTTTTCATTTTCTGCGAAAGCAGCTTTTATTTTTATTTTCCTGCATCATTCACTTTTTTCACGTCTACTTGAAAGCTGGAAACATTCGAATTTTTTTTTTTTTTTCATCATCGACTTTTACTTTCCTTGCATGCTTCTGTTTTCTCTTTTTCATTAAATGAAGGAGTAGGTTCTTTCAACTACTTTTTTTTTAAAATTGTGACGTGAAGTTTTATTTCTTTCAAAAAGCTACCAAAATTTTTGACAATGATAGATTAAGTTCTTTAAGTTAAGATAAGAAACTTTTATTTTTCAAATCCAAATATCGTCAATAATAATAGTGCTGAAATTGATAAGGGGTGATTAGTTACAGAATGAAAACTGTTGCGGAACTTCTATATAAACTTTACTGATATTATAGAAAAGAAAATTATTTCATTTCTAACTTATTTCATAAAAGTTCAAATAGAATAGTTTTATAATTCTTGCATCGCTTTATAACTTAACATACTATAAAATCTCCTACAATGGTGTAGGGAAACGTAGGAATGAATTATTGTGTCATATGTGTATTTTATCGCTGAACCTTATTTCAAAAGTGTATTATTTTTGCTTTTGCTTAATAAGGTGGAGAATTGAGGGATATTAATTATGAAACGATGAAAAATAGGCAGTACGACGAAACTATATTATTCATTCCGCTTTATCATTTATAAATCCCCCAGATGCAGTTATAAACATGATGATTGCGAACACTACCGATCCAAGTACGATTCCCGAAGACTTTGATTCGGGTAGATGACCATGGGTCAACTCAGCTCTTTCTTCAGGGTCTATAAATAAATACCAAGTTTACTTCGCAATTTAACTAGGGGTCCTGCGTCAGACTATGCAGTGAGCATGGCCTTAGATAATAATTAGCGCTGCAGGTTCAAAGGTTACAGAAATGGAGATGGGTATCACCTCATGGCCCTCTTAAACCCGTGCAGACCTGAAATAACTTTACTAATACAAAAAAAAAACAAGTGAATTATATTCATGGTTTGTCCAGTAAGTATCGAGGCTGGACAATGTGATGTAAGCTAAGAGATCCGTGTCAGTTGCCTCCGAGTCGTTCGAGTTGTGATGTGGTCTCTACATTACACTTCCCTTAACGATCATCTGGGTTTACTTTCTGATTTTGGAGAGCTGGATATGGAAGAGGGAGTGTAATTGTTAGTTAGCGGTAATTGGCGTTAAATATTGATTTTACATCTATAACAGTCTGACGGAAACTAAAGATTATTCGGATTGAATCCAATTAGGCGGGAAATGAACCCATTCGAACATCCAGTACCTTTGATGAAAATTGCTGAAACGCGAATGAGTCGGTAACCAAGAACTTAGATATTATTCCAAATTATAGTTCAGGTGTGTTTGGATTCATAGAGTGAGGAAGGTTAATATTAACTTTCTTAACTAGTTCATTTCACTATCAATATTTTTTTTATTATTTGTCTCACGTCTTATCATTTAATTGTGAACTTTAGTTCTGTTCAAATTGGAAATACCCGGCGAATTAAATGAAAGGGAGATGTCACTATGTGTACAGACTTCAGTCACTATGAAAATATGTTTAATGTCGATCAAGAGTAAAAAGCCATCGAGTAGCATTGTGACATCAAATTTTACGTTAAACTTAATAAACTTCAGTGGAAACTTTCGATATGATCCATCAGGTTTAAATCACGAAATCATATCCTGAACGCATGTTTTGAGTAGCACAAGAAACTGAAGATGCACGTCAATATTCATATCTTCTTTAATGTTAAAGATGTATTCCATAAGAAGTTTGTGCTTGTGGGACTATTAGTGAACAATAAATATTTTATGCAGAAGTACTTGAACCTCATAATTAGGGTTCGTGGCGTCTAATGGAAATCGAGCATATCTAAATGCTCCATCATGAACCTGAACAGCCTTGCGATTGCCTACTCTTCGGGAATGTATGAAAATTGGAAAAATCGCTGGAAGAGGTGTAAGGATGAATGAGGGTCATATTTTAAAAATTGTTTACTTATTGTACATAAATCTCCAGTAAGCCTCTTTTTATGACTTCAGTCCTGACATTTTATTGGCCTAAAGTTGTACGTTCAGCTTGGCCGACCAGGTCACCTGGTCACTCTTCATAGAACACATGTGGTATCTATCTCAAAGCATTAGCAACCATCACAGAATGTAACCGATGGAATTCGACAGTTGCCTACAATTTGACAGGAAATATTTCTTAACACCATTCACGAACTGTATGAGTCTGGACAGCAGGCATTCAGAGCAGAGTTGGACCAACGTCTTATTTACTTTCTCATTTTGTAATGCGTTCGAATTCAGAAAAACACCATCTAATTAATTTGATATTATACTTGTTCCTTTTTATACGCGCGTGTTGAACTAACAACTTGAACTAAACAATGTCCGAATTCGATGGAAAAATTAAAAACTAAACTAAATTAATCGAAATATTGCTATGTGATTCATAAGCCCACAAAGGGCATGTAAAGCCACTGTGTGTTCCGCTATTTTTAGTAATTTCTTATTATTTATTTTATATTCGCATTTATTTCATCTGAATACAATTAAAAATTGGAATGTAAATAATTTTTATCACTATTAAATTTTGAAACTATTTATAAATGAAAATAACCTGAAACTTTTAAAGTAATCAAAGCTTTAGATTTGAAATCTCTTTCCGATATGTATATACCTGAATACCCTTATGTATAAAATTACAATTGATTTGTATCTAATTACAATTGATGCGAATAAAAATACATTTTCGGGAATGAATCAAAAATTTTAGAACTATTCAATAACGATTTGACCCTTTTATCTCTCAATCTGCAGGATCTGGTCTTAAATTTTTTTGAATGTATTTCATATTTCTTATTAAAACCACTAAAAGAAAAAAAAGTAGCAAATTACCTATAAGGAAACGTGTTTGTAATATTGCAAAATCCCAACGATACGTATACCCACCTAGTCTTTACTCCCTTTAATTATTTATTTCAGTTGTTTCATATTCTTCATACAAGTAATCGGTACATTAGAAGCATGGCACATTATACATAGATTTTTTTTTATAGTTTTGTTTGAATTAACGTCGCACTAGAGGGTTATTGGCGACGGACATCGTAATTTTGAACCTCGGTCAAGTAACGAGAACGACACCTGAGTTGGCACCCCCTCTCCTAACTTCCATGCCACGCATTATACATAGAAGCGAAAATGAACATCATTCGCAATGATAGTTGAAAAAGACAAAGGCAGGCAGGCAATGGCCAACATCGGCTTTTATATCTGAGGAGAACAGAGGCCCAAAAATTTTGTTAACACAGCTATTAAAAGAGACTCTTGATAACCTAGCAATATACATGCGAAGTTTCTTATCTAGAGTAAAATCAAGAAAAAAGAAGGTAATAAGGTGGATTCTTCATATATATATATTACACATATATTGGGCGCTTAAGCTTCAAAAATTTATTTATTTTCATTTGCAAGTTTCAGAATTTTAAGTACTGAATTTTTTATATTTAATATTGGAAAATTCAGATTTAAAGCACAAGGAGAATGGGAAATCTTTGATAGATAGAGAGTCAGAACCCCCTCCCCCATTGTGTATTATAGGTTTGATAAAAATTAGTTTTATTGTAAATCATTCTTATTATCTTGTTGTTCCTCTGAATTTTTTTCTTCTTTACCCAGGAAGGGGGAGGACTATTCTTGGGATTTTTTAAGGAGGACTGTTTCTATAATTGTGCTATTATTTTTGATTACATGCGCTCCTCTATAATTAAGAAATTTTCAAATAAGTAAAAGGATGCTTTTTTTTTTTATTAATTTCAGTCTTTTGTGGTAATTATGTTGCTTTTTATGATGAAATTTGAAAGTAAAATTCTTTTTTTAAATATTTATTTTACTTACTTGATATGACATTCGTGAAAATTTAATTTCTAAAGGAAGGTTTTTTTTTTTTTAAATTTTATTCTTATTTAAAAAGATCTTGTCTTTTAATTCAGTTCCTGAAGAATACAAACCATAATTTTCAATTAATATCATTACGAACTAACGTACTGAATATACATAAAAACAACATTTTTTCCCCTTTTTTTTTCTTCTTACAGTTAAGACAAAATCTCAAAGTAATAAATGGCGACTTTTTCAGGATTGTCATAGTTCAATACGTACCTTAAAATATCATTAATTTATTCCAAATAATGTAATAATTAAGAAAACGAAATGTCATTATTATAACTATTTCACAATTAAACTAACAAACGAAGTATCTTTATTCTACATATTTTTATAAAGAAGGTTTCGCAGAAAATAAATCTATAGATAATTATTTATAAGAATTGGAAGAGAGAGCATTTTCGTAATATTCAATTCATTATTTTCGGAACATTGTTAAAGATAAAAGAGGATGTTAGATAAAAGCTATATAACAATCAGCAGACTCCTTTTGTATCGAGTCCTTTTGTACTTCTAAATATATTACTTTTTCTACATTGCCGTTTGAATAGCAATACAGAGCCTAAACACTTTCTATAGTTTGAGAAACAAAACGCATACAATTCATCCGCAGTACTCCCCAGTATGCTAAAATGCGAAGCAAGTTTTAATCTATTTCAATGAACCCTTAATTCTGATACTTAAAAGATATATTATTGTAATAATTATTCGTACTTTTGAAAGCAATATGCTTTTTCTGTGATAATAATTTTTATGGAATTTATATGTGTCACACTGAACAAAGAAGTATTGAAATATTCAGTATTATTCAGATGAATGCAGTTTTTCAAAAACTATCTAAAGGATTTGTTGGATGTATAAAAATTGTTAAACCTATACGAAGGAGTATCATAAGGTTATGACTATCACTAAAATAACCGTATAATGTCTTGATAAAATTTGTTCTTTATGCATATGATGTTGAATATCGCAGAATTTGAAATTATATTGTTTCGTTCCATGAAGCCGTAGAAGAAAGCAACCGGCTGTATGGGGAAGATAGAATTCAAATCTGCTGAGTACTACAATGGTGACCTTCGAAAGGTCAAGAAACGCTGAAAGAAATGTATAATTAGGGATGGCGTCTATGAAGAAAAGTCTTAAGAATAATTAATAAAAATTAAGTTTCTAACTCCATAACTTTTTGTAATAATTAAAACTTCACGATATACATTGGGAAAGCAAATATAACTGTATGATACCGAGGGTTACTTCAATTTGTGGCTTCCTGAATCCAAACAATCAACATTAGTAGCTGCAATTTAAAGCATTATATGCACATGAAGTTCAATTAATATATAAGCAAATTTCATCAAGACCTGTCAGTTATTTCTTTGGAAAAATTAAAATCTTACGATACCACTCCCTCGTAGTTTGGAGTGCTGTGGGTTATTCATGATTTTCTATGCTCTAACCTCTGGGACTTAGTAGTAATTTGAATTCAATAAAACTACAATTTCTTCCCAAGCCAAATGAAATGAATTAGATAAAGATAGAAGTGAAGTGATTTAGATATAATGATATATAAATTATATGAAATTGATGGAAAATAAAGGGAGATAGAAGATAAAGATTTGAACGGTGAGAGTATTATTATTGATATTGAAACTATTTTGTTAGTTTCATGGATTGAAGAAGAAAAAAAAGTTCTAGCAGCATAACTCTGTGCAGTTGCTATCAAAGAAAGTTGTGAAACGAAGAACTCTATTGGACTGATAAGATAGTTTTCTTATTTAAAGGGACTTAGTACCTTTGCACCTTCAAAAATTCGATTTTTCAAATTTGTTTTCAAAAAATAGTGGTGAATATTAGGAGCATTTTAAAGCAAACCGCGACAATTATTACGCAACAAAAAATGTAAGTGTCTTAAGTGGCTTGTTCCTTGCAATACAATGTAAAGAAACTTCTTTTTCTCAGTTTCTTATTTTCACACTTTCCCGCAGGATTAAAAAAAATGTTTTTCATGCAAAGTTTTAAAATTTTACATGAGTGTTGTAATTGTAGATCTTTATTCTGTGAACCTCAATTTTGTTAATGGGATGATTAGATTTTATTTATAGCATGATACATGAAAAAAAGTTACTAAATACAAATTTGATAACATTTTTAATTTTTCAATTTTTTTAATGTAAGATAAATTTAAAATTTGAGGTTTAAAGAATAAGGTCATTATTTAGCTTTAATTTGGTATAAGATATATGGTTCTACCGTACATATTTCAAATGTTATCTTGTGAGTAACGTAATTTAAGCAAATTTATTTTTTAAATTTTTGTACGTATATTTCATGTTGTATAAGAAAATATATTAATTTAATAGCAAAAATTGACCCAATATTTTAAACTATATACTTTATTATACAAAATGGCAAAGATTCATATTGAAATGAGCAAAAATTGTTGATATATAATGAATCGAAAAAAGTTTGTCAAAATGTTCTACTTTTGATTTCGAAAGGTACTAAGTCCCCTTAAATCATAAATTAGGATTGTAGGCTAGGTTATGATTTTCTGGAGAAAGCAATCTTCGATACTCTACAGAGATAATAAATGAAGAATCGGTTTTACGCTTGTGTATCTTCAATTGGAGTAGGTAGTTTTGATTAATGTATCGGATTGAGACAAGAGCCGAATAATGATGGACAAATGCCACAGTTTGCCAAAAAAGTGAGACTTTAATTTCTTTCTTTCTTTTTAAAATACAGTTATATGAAATAGCATTACAAAGCGTAGTTACACATTGCATTTCATTCCAAGTCCCCCCGGACAAGGATGCGCGGATTAGGTCGAGAATCGGAGCTCGAAATAAAGGAAATTGTATCCTAGTTCTACGTATGAAATAAATTCAAAATACTAGGCACGGCGACATCAATGCACGCAACCCCCCCCCTCTTGTTTCTTTCCCCGTACCACAAGTATTGAGTGTTCGATTACGATGGCAAAGGAATCTGTGAGAAATTGAGCCCTGTATAATGCTTCGGAAACATGCAGCGACGTTCAATTTCAATTTAAAGAGGGAGATCCCCATTTAAAGTTTGCTCCTCGCTTTCCTGGGTAAAGAAAAACGCATCCATTTTTCTCCGCTGTCAGTTTGATACAAAAAAATTACAAAAGAAAAATGTCATCCCTTATCCGATCGCCTCTGCGCTATCAAATTGTATTTTTGTGATGATACTTCAAAAGAAATCTCCCCATCACACTAAACTCAATTCCGATGCATTTCACTTCGAAATGATATTTTGCATAAAACTCGGTTGACAGAATATCGTGAAAAAATATAAGCCGGAGATATACATCTTTCAAAGCATCGTAAACTGTTTGTTTTTATCGCAACAACATGCTTTCTTATGGCACAATGCTTCCATGTAATGTTGTCGAGGAGCGGTAGGGATGTTGATAGTTCCATAATGGGCGCGAAAGGGGTTACCAATTATTTGAAAAGCTATTTCGTGACTTTGTTTTCCCGGCAAATGAGCCTTTATAGAGATATAGTTCCCTTTAGAGAAACATAAATGGTAGTTTGTTCTTTTCCTAAGCCTCATTGCTCCTTCTGCATATCTTAGAGGCCCCGCCCCCCGACACAAAAGGCATTAAAGATTTCGACATTGTCTATACGTAGATGTTTAGAAAACTTTGCTTAGGTAATATTTTATCATTCGTTGCCAATGATTAAAATGGAAGAAATCGTTTGAATTGTACAAAGAAAATTATTATTTTTTGAACTAAGGAAACGACTTTACAAATGTTGGCCTTATGCTAATTTTACATTAACCTAATTTCCCCATTTTCCAATTTTGGGCTCTTATTATCATTATAAGAATGTTTTAAAGTATTTGAGGTAAATTAAGAAATTGAAACTGGACATTTCTGCAAACTATAAGTAAAATTCTGATATATTCTTCTCGGAAATGAAGTTTGGTATAAAAATTAGTTGACAGAATATGACAGAAAAAAATCACGAGCTTATACAAAATACAAGTACGTTTCTTGCAAAAGGTAATAAAATGTTGTTTTTATCTCAATGATATACTTTTTCTAGTACAATAATTCAATACAATGTTGCTGCAAAGTAGAATGGATGTTGATAGTTCCATAATGAATGCGAAAGGGTCACTATTTATTCAAAATGTCTTAGAAAGGGATGTTATTTCATGGAAAAGGAGTCCTTATAGAGACATAGTTCCTGTTATGGAATCATAAATCTAGTTTGTGTTTGACTATGTATTATTTGCTTCATTGCTCCTTCAGTCTGCACTAGAACATGTTTTCGAGATGCAGAGTAGTTATAACAATGCTTTCTCTCGTATAGTTATATATTCTACGAAACTCTGTTTACGTACTATTTTTTGATCTTCTTCTGTTTACGTACTATTTTTTTGTTCCGCTAAATCATGCAAAATAGAAAGGTTTGGATAAAATATAAGAAATATAATGGCTACATGAAAAAACTTTAAGTAATACTTTTCTTTCAGTGATACTGAATTTTTGTTACTTTTATTTTAAGTAAGTATTTTAATTTAGCTTTTTTTACTCACTTATTTTGTCAAATCCATTGATAGTGTAGAGGTAAACTAATTCTAATTAAATAAACTATTACAGATAATTTTGAGTTTTAATTTTCACTAAAAGGATTATATATATACATATATGAATATGCATACACACACACACACACACACACACACACATATATATATATATATATATATATATATATATATATATATAATTTATTTTTTTATTATCCATTTTTCTTCATTCTTTCTTCTCTTACTAAAGGGTTTTTTCTCTTCTTAGTCACTCGAAATCTCATTTTGCAAGAAAATGACTTAATTTACAGGAAAACTAGATTTTTATTTTGAGATAAAGTTTTTTCAGTTTCAATTCGATAAAGATTTATTCAATATACATTTGTGGTCGTGGCATCCGAATGCTCATAGTATTGAGCTAATGGACAGCTTTATTACGTCGAGCTGTAGTTTCGATTCCTAAAACCACTAAATACCTTTTATGACGTAATAAAGATGTACTCTAAATCTTTCGGGGTTGAAAGTTTTGACGTTTCGATACTTAGAATTTTGGAGCTCAGGTATTGTCCTCGTCATTTAACCATGGCATAAAATTACAAGGTCCATGGTCAACACCCTTAATATTGCTTCTAAGAGTGCCGTTACAAATAATTAATCAAAATATACTGATGTTCAAATTAAATTAATGCACCATCCCACACATATACACACATTTTCCGATCAAAAAATATCCTGATGCCTAAGACCATACTAAAAATATTAAACATATTCTCATTAAATATGCAAGTGTTTTTGTGAAATACATGATGTTAGGATTAAGTTTTCCTTTTATTTAGTTTTCCTTGGGAATTACTGAAGAAAACAGTACAAAAATATATTTATCGAAAGCTACAGAAACTATTTTCATTGACAAACCATAAAAATGAACTAATTCGTAATTCAATAATCTAAACATTGACGGAAAATCTTAAGAAAAAGTACTTGCTATGAAAATATTAAAGGAAACATCTTTGTGTGTGTGTGTGAAAATCCCCATTTAGTATTTTGAAAAATGCAATACACTCTAAATTTCATCTACATTACTAAAATGGATAAATTAGGGGAGAATATACGGTGTTTAAGTGTTTGATGTAAATGCACTTGGATATAAAAATCCGGCATGGCTATCAATTTTTAAAAGGTTAATGCTTAAAATTTTTTTGTAAGAATAAAATATTTTGCAGCGGAAGCAATAATAAAGGGCGTGGGGTATGTCTAGACAGTGTTGGAAAAATACATTGGAATTCAGCTTGATTTCCCTTGAAAGTGCCATTAATCACTTAAGTATTTCCATCAGCTCTAATCTTGAGTAAAATATGGAATTTGCATAGAAGAAAAATAAGGTACCCTAAAATTATTTATTTACATATATTGTGTAGATTTTTGCATCTATACTTCCGTTTCTATTAAAATTTATGAGAGATTAAATTGTTAGTTTCTGATGAATCCCCTTTTTGATAATAAGTTACTCCTTACTATATAAAACAAGCGAACAATCTCACTTTTATTCATCTCATTCATTTGAATACATACCTGATAAAATTACACACGAGGGAAACTTGAGTTAGATAGCAGAGATTTTGTGTTATATATATAATTTATACTTTCAAATAAATATATTAAAGTGTTATTTTTACTACATTCGGTGGAAGAATCCTGAATAAATTTGGTAAACATTTAAAATATAGTACGCAATTTGTAGGGTATTTGTTTATATGCGAGAGTATTTTGAGAAGAAAAAATATATAACATATTTTACTATTTTGGGAGCAAAAATATAATTTTTTTTATAGACGTTGAAGATATATTACATGGCTTTTATTTAAAAAAAAAAATCATTTGAGAAACAGATTTCCTGGGATTGCACTGTTTGAGACTCAATTAATTCAGAAATTAATTTGTTAATCATTGGTTCCTTAAATATTCCTCAAAATGTTATTGATTAAAATATTGTTAGACATTAAATGTCATGAAAATAATGAGAGAACAAAATCCTCACAAGGCGTTGTGTGGAAAGCTGAACGATACCCTACCAATTTAAACATTTTTCAAATCAACTTATTAAGGACATACTTGCCGCAAATATTCATAGCCTTGATAACCTAATGGTCATGCATACGAATTCGTGTACGGGAATGTTTCCATCAAGCCCAGTTAGTTCGAGACTGATGCCATTGAAGACCCATTGTGTAATGGGGCTCTTGCATATTAAGTTTGTCGAGGGTTCAAGACTTCCGATTACGAGGTGTGGAAGATTGGAGAAGAAGGTGCCAGTTCAGGTGGCATCCTCCTCACTAGATCGAGATTCAAAATTAGGAGGTACGTCAACAACAGCCCTCTTGTTGCGTATAAGTGCGATTTTAATAAACAACCAATCAAAAATTCCTGTAAATATTCCTGCAAAACTATTAATAGATTTAAAGTTCAACTTTTGCAGATTAAATCAACATATATAATAAGTGTGTACTGCTCTCAATACAAAAAGTTAAAGTTCTTCAAAATAATGCATGGATAGAAATGGAATGCAATACTTCATATGAGGTGTATGATGTCATATACTTTTAAAAATTCAACTTTTTATTCTTCTTTGTTTAATTGCAGTAATGTTTCATATGTCTAAGAGATGAAAAAAAATGCAACAGTTTTTAATGTTCTATTTATTTGAAAAGTATTTTTTTTAACTTCCCATTGGAATATTTTTTCTACGTGAAGATAATTTAAGATTTTTCAACTACTTACACACACACACACACACACACAC
>BMAW01029361.1:0-58360 GCA_019974015.1 Nephila pilipes | reverse complement strand
ATATATATATAAAGGCATTTTAGTTTTTTTTTCTTCTTGTACTATTTTTATAGTACTGTTTAATTAGCTTTTTTTTTGTAAAACCTTTTAACTGAAATACAAATTTTTTCAGTTTCCTGGTGTTTAGCATTAAGATGATATTTAGAAAATTTATACAGGAGGTTTTTGACAGAAATTGTATTGGAAATTCTTACAATTATAGCATAAATCAATAGTTTTTGCGGATGAGTTAGTAAAAGTACTCACTCATAAGTCATAATAAGACTCATTAAACAAGAGATGTCTGGAACAAAAATAATGCTAAAAACAATTAAAATATAAATATATATGTAGATAATAATGTTTATTGTTATAATAAGAACAATAGAATTCTAAAATTAGGAAATATTAGTAAATTTCAACATAACATTTTAAATATTAATAAATATTAAAACTATGGATCCAAAATATGTGAAATTATTAGTAATGAACAATATAATATTAAATCCAATTTTATTTTTAGCAAATCCTTTATTTACATTTATCTTCTAAATTATAAAATTTTTAACTATAAATATATTTGTCAAACACTTCTAACACTATTATTACACGAATGAAGAAACATAGATATGACACACAAAAAACTTTCCTGATATAAAAAAGGTTAAGGAAATTGAAATTAGACACTTTTATTTACATATTTTTAATAATGTTGAATTATCTTATGTTAAGATAATTTCTATTATTAAAGAAATGATGATGGGGAGGAACCTGCTTTGCAAGTTTTTATAATAATATCTACCTTTATGGACAACCCTTTCTTATGGACATTGTTATAAAAATATTCTTCGAATATTCTTAAAAATAATAATTAAAATATTTTTAAACGATGAATAGTAATCACGTGGGTAAGTATAATAATGTCAATAACAAACAGATTTCTAAAGTAAGAAATATGAATAGAAAATGCAGATTAAATTAAGAAAAAGGTAATTGAATTAAATAATAAATGGGAAAAATATTTTAAGAGATTTTCTAGAAATGAAAATAAATTAAAATGTCTACTTGCCTTTACGTAATTCAAAATATTACTAACTTTTTTTTTTAATAGATATAATGTTGAATTTGCAAACATAAATAAATCTTATTATAAAATCAATTTCCATAATATTTTTATTTAACATAAAAAACTACTTCCAATGAAAAATATTCCTATTAAAACAGCTTATATATTTCATGAAAAAGGTGGATGTTTTCTATTTAATTGTAGTAATACAAAATATTTAAATGTTCTCAAAGATAAACAATTAAAAGAAATCATGAATAAGGGTTCCGTATTTATGCTCATCATTTCTAGCAATAGTAATTATATTAAAAAAATTAATAAATGTCTTGATAATTTCGTTAATTAGGTAATAATTATTGTTTCTCTATAAAGTATTTTATTGAAAATAAATATAGTATGAACAAAGGCATTAAACAAATGAGTTTTAATACTAATGAAAGTACCTATTAATTGAAAGATTTAAAAAATTCCATTAAAAATCTCCAAGATACTTTTATTTCTGATTATATTAATACATTTCCTAGTAGTTATCCTATTATGTGCATAACATTCTATATTAATATAACTCTCTTTAATGAATAACTATTAAATAAAATAAAATAATTCTTTTCCTGAAATAAGCTATATTGATGGAGAAATATCACATAGAATTAGTGTAATGTGTAAAAAAAATTGGTTTAATAAAAGTAACATAAAATTTTCTCATACTTTTTAACACTCAAATACCATAAGACTCCAATAAAAAATCGTACATTAAATAATGACCCTAATACTTATATTATTGTAGCAGATAAAAGTTTACAAAATATTAGTTATAATCTTAGTTAGATATTTAAAACAAGAATGGTGTAGTTAATTATGTATAAAAATAAAAATATTTTTCGAGTCTAATGTTATGATTTTGAAGATTTATTTAATTTTATACATATTGAAGATCTCCTTAAAGTTTTTACTGTCATTTTTAAGAAATATAATGTTCAAATATTTATTTCAATTGAAAAATTTACATACTTAGTTAAATTAGCTCTAAAAGAAAATTATATTATATTTAATGATAAAAACATAAAGAAATAAAAGGCATACCACAAAGTGGGTCTACTATTAACAGTCTTGCTAATATATACTCACATTTCTACGAGTACAATGACACTGATAATTCTTTGTTATGATGTACATTGATAACCTTATATTTTTTCAAAATAATTAAAAAACATAAGATAAATCTTACTTATTTTTCGTCAATTTTATATAAAATTAATACAAACTAACTATAATATTCTAAAAGTGAACACCTTGACATTTATTTAAAAAATTGTAAATAATGAAATATATAGTAATGTTTATGATTAGTAACTAAATAACACGTTAAGGTTCAAATTAACTTGAATCTGAAGTAATATTCTAATTTAAATTCTTACAACAGCTTCAATGATGGCTGGAGATTTTCCTCTTTTAGCTGTTCGAGTGAAAATATGACTGTCTCCTATGAACTGTGTATAAGAACTGCATTACATACTAACTTCAAAATGGAATTTGTATCGGTTCTTCGCATATTTCCGCAAATAAATTTCGAAATGGAATGGGAAATCTATTGAAGAAATACATTAACTAAAATTCAGAACAAAATCCTAATTACAAAACGAAGTAACTAAAAACAGAATCTAACTTTACTAAATTACATCTTTTATATTTATGAATACAACTTTAAATTTAATGGTGAATAAATGAATTTTTCATACATGACCTAAATATTTCAAGAAACTAACTCTGTTTTGAATAAAATGGAAGTTATATTTAACGACCTTGAAACGTTAGCCCATTTTTCATGAAAACACTACCATAAAACTTTAACTTCACACCAATTTCTCACTTTTAGTTTTATTATTTTTTCATGAAGGTAATCATTAGTTGTTAACAAGATACGTTTTTAAAAAGGAATGCATTAAAGTTAAAAATGTGTTTAATTTAATCTTTATAATATTGAAAGTTAGTTTAATAATGTTATATGTCATTGAGCCTTTCACCTGACTATCGTCTTAAAGAAGAACTCAGCGACTTCATCAGTTTCAATGATATGAAAGATTTGAGAACAGCAAAGAAAGGAGAGATAATGAGATACTCTCCACAAACTCTTAGCATTTGTTAATGAGCTCATTATCTCTTTACGTTTTTGTTGCTCTTCAAAATTGGATGAAAGGAAACTGAACGAATAGCTGTAATAAAATAAAACAATTTTAATCACTATCGTAATATTGTTATCATTGAAAGTATGTTCTTCAAAAAATTACTAAATGTCTCCCTCAGAAATCTATTCCTTTTTTCTGAATGATTATAAATATACACTTTTTTCTAATTAACACTTCCAATTCAACCCCTTTATTTAATTGATGCTTTATACTTGAATAAATAAAGTAACTGTTTGTAAAAGTCCTTCTAATCATAAAGGAACACAAATTGGTTTATCATTGGATATATATGATGCTAAATAAATTTAATAATTAAACTTTATTAATATAGATATCTTATTATTTTATTAACAATCAATGAGACAATTTTAAAATAAGATTTCTTCTATACATCTCATCTTTTGTATATGAACATAATTAATTCCTGTTCCAGACATTAGGAAATCGTTACTGAACATAGCAGTAATAGAAATCAAACTAGCGGTATTAGCAAAGAGAAAAGAACGAAAAGTAACACTGGTGGGCAAATCACGAGTTTTTATGCTTGAGGAAAAGGGGGATGTCGGATTGGGTTCGGGATTCTAATTGGATTTTTAAATTGGATTCGGGAAGCTGTGTGGCTTAGCGCGACTCAACTAGAAGTAATTTTTAACGAAAAAATTTAGACTGGTGTTAATTTGGAAAGGCATTAAAAACCAAAAAATTAAAAGGAAGGTTATTGCTTGAATCATCACACACATTATATATATATATATATATATATATATATATATATATATATATATATATATATATAGCACTAAGTAGGATAGTTGTCTCCATGATACAGAATTATCCGTGTATTTCTATCTAAAACTAGTAACAGCAGTTTAAATTACTTTAATTCCTTTTTGACTTGATGTCTTCATTAATTTTTAGCTTAATCTTCTCATCTTAGCCTTGTTTTCTTGCTTTTCTTGAATAATGCCATGTATACTTGTGACGGCGAACTTTTCCTATTCGCCTCTTGTACCATAGCTAAACTCAATGTGTTAACACTAAAAGTCAATAAGTCGTTCAAGAAGACGTTACACAGGTTGCACACACTATGTTTATTGACCAATTGCTAGTATAACGACAAATGTAAGTGACTCTCCCCAAATATCCCCTTAAATATATTAACTTGTTCCACTAATATCAAACTAACAGAATCTTAGTTTAGCCTTAGAGTTGAGGCTGTCTCGACTTCTAGGTTTCTCTAAGATGTCAATAATTTGCAGCAATTCTCGGCCCAGTGTTTGACTCTGGAACAATTGCCGAACGCTAGAACCACTCGACCTCATTCATGTGTCTCAAGCTTAACTTATATATTTTACTTTATTTCTACATGCTTGTAATTAAAATATTTCCGTTTCTTTTTTGGTTGGGCAAAGGTTGTTTAGAAAAAGAAATCAATTTTAATTAAAAATCTCTAAGGTTAGTGAAGAGAAAACCGCGAATAGCTCAACGTCACATGTTCCAGCAAATGTATGTTTTTACCATGGTAGTAATAACATTTATTAATTTTGCATTTTAATTTTGGTTAAATTATTTTTGCTGGAGTTTTTTTTTATTTTTCACTTAATAACATGCTTATTAAGCTGTTATTTTCCTTTTAGTATTATATATATATATATATATATATATATATGTGTGTGTGTGTGTGTGTATAGTTATATAATTAGCCCTTTATTCCATATATATGATGCCATTGACAAAAACAAACAAATAAGGGGCGATTAGTAAGCAGTCATTCGAAAACGGAAGCAATAAAATTTAATTAGAAATACAAGTTAAAAATTATAAAATGCCTCACACGCATTAAATATTTGAGAACGTTCTTTAATTATGAAAAATTAGTGTTACATTTCCTTTTTAACATCATTCTCTATTAACTAATTTTTACTATTGATTACGATTCTGTTTTGAAAAGATTTAAAAGGGCATTTATAAATTAAACTATAATATGCAGAGCGTATACGGATAAAAGTATGAATCATTCAATAAATTAAAAAAAACATTGTTTGAAAAATATGCAACATTTACTCCGAACAGCTCTGAAAAAGATAAGAACCAGATAGTTAGTTTCGTGACTCTGCATGTCATGTCTTCAGACAAGCTCCTACATTTCAATAGAAATAAGTCATCCAATCATTTCCTCTAAGTTATCGTTAAATAAAACAGTGTCTGAAATGTCTCCCTCCCAAACCTTTCCAATAGTGCATCAAATCTCGTATTATCAGATTACAAAACTCCTGAAACTATTTATCTGATTCGTTGACATCCTTTGCATATGCATATGAGAATATTACGAAGATTTAGAAGACAAATCCCTATTCCTGAGTAAATATTTCAATTAGTGCAAAGGTTTTAATGAAGGCCATTCTCATGTTGCAGTTAGAGTATTTCAAATAGGATGGGATATTCGATTAACTTTAGGAGATATAAATAGGATTTATTCCTATCCTAATACATAACGATGGTTTCTTGATGTCACTTGTATTGAGTTTCGTTAAGATGACCCATTAAATAATTTCATGAATAGAATGTTTGAATAAAAGACAAATGCTTAAAGCCTTCCTAGTGAGCAATAAATGGATATTTGAAAAATTACTGAAATGATTGGTTCATACCATGAAGTTAAATTGTAGTTTATTGGAGTTTTGAGTTTATATATATATATATATATATATTTAATTTAACGACATTTAGAACGATATTTGTAATGTATTTGATCTTTCAAGAAATACTTTTGTGACTTTTCGCTATTCACGGTTTTCTCTTCACTAACCTTGGGGATATATTGTAATTTGAATAAAATAAAATTACATCTCCATTCCAACCAAATAGCAGGCGATTAGATAAATGAGATGAATATAATAATTATAATGAATTGAATTAGAGACAGTGATACATAAACAAAAAATAATTGAAAGTGAAGAGAAGGTAGACAGATGATAATGGAGTGAATTATTGTATTTATCATTGGTGGTAGAATTGGTCAGAAGCGACTCTTGGTTAGAGCAATAGGAGTCAAATCTTTTATAATCAAGAAGTGTCTCTATCAGTGTTAGTGAGTTGTCATGCTATGACTTTACTGTTTAATTCTAACTAAGATTAAAGTGAGTTAAGATGCATTCAAGGGAGAACCACCTTACATATTTTAAGAAGTTATAGTAAACTGAGTTGTCCTATGCCCGAGGTCTTATCAATTGGATGTGTTAACTGATTGACTATTAACTAAACTTTAAGATGCCTGGGAAATTTAATAACGAAAGGCAAACGCTAGATGCTTAACTTAAGCGAGGCATTTATTGTTTTCATTTAATGATATAATTTTAATGAAAGTCTTAAATATGTTGCTTTGAAAGGTATTCTTTTTGTCATGCTAGAAATGGGTTTTCCGTTTATTTTGCTTATTCGTCGTAAAATTATTTCTATTTTTTACTTAGACATAGAAATATATCCTACAATTTAAAATAGATGAAGCTAATGCTGTATGAAGTTTTTTAAATTATAACGTTTGTGTACCTACGGTTTTCTCCTAACTAATCTTGGGGACTTTTTATAAATTTAATTTGAATAAAATAAAACCTCGATTAACTAAATGAAACATATTCTAAACATATTAGATGAATTGAAAAATGTAGCGAACAAAGAAGAAGAAACATATATTCACTTTGGCTTCATTTATATATAAGATAAATTAGAAAATTTGAAGTAAGAAGTTGGGAGTTATAGCGGTTTGAGGATAGTGATTAATAGTAAATAGACATAGTTGACTTGGATGAACTTACACCGATAGCTCATGGATTCTTTAGAGAAATCTTCTAGTGTGAGTGGACGTTAGTATATCCACTTGAAATACCAGTGTCTGCGATTGAATTCACTTGCACTCTAGCAAGTGAGTAAGAAATCCATTTTATCATTATTTTAAGCTAGATCGAAGGTAAGTTAAGAGTTAACAGACTAGAGAGAGATAGAGCAAATATTGAATAGTTACATTTTAATTTAAGTAAATGAAAGATTTTGGTCTTAAATTTGATTGTCTTATCTATTGAAAATGAACTTCTATTACTTTGGCTTTCATTTAAGAATCACAAATATTTTTATATAGTGTCTGTCGAGCTAAGTAACAAGCAATCGTTTCAAGATATACAATAGAATTTGTAATCTTAAAATTGTGTGGAGAGAAATGTTAAATGCAGTAAATGTATTTGCGAATAGATTGAATGTTAGCAATGAAGTCTTATTGTACTATAATATAGGTTGCTTTAATATTTTGTAGAAATAATAGCTACACATATTTTTTTTTACATTCTATGAACTGATTTGCAAATTCTCAAAATTGGCTTAGGTACATTAGGTTTGAATAAAAAAAAACTTATATTTTTGTAAGAGATATTGCTAATAAAATCCGAAACTGTCTGGTTTTTAATTTTATGTACATAAAATATTTAATATTAATGATATATGAACAATGTGAAATATTTTATAAATTTATCAATGTTTAATATCAAAATATATATTTTGACCTAGTGATCTTTACTAGCAGTCCTTCTTTGTTGAAGTATAGAATGCCTAAGTAGCTTAATTTATTCAACAGAATTTTGTTTATTTATCCTTTCTGTCACATTTATAATATTTGCACAAACATTTGTACACAGTTGTTTTCTTATTGCGCAAAAGATGGCGTAAGCAGTATTAAATCAATAAAATGAATTTATGAAATAGCGTGCTATCGAATGAATTTAGAATCTTAAAATAGTGAAATGTGTAAAATTATACAGTGCATTTGAGTAAATACATCATTTAATGTAATTTATTAAATATTTTGAACATAATAATTTGATATTAAAGTATTCAATTTTTGAAAACTTTAACTGGTTTTGTTATGGTATTTATTAACTTTAGGCGACTAAAAATATTTGAAACATGAAATATATCAATGCAAATTGAATGAAAATGTGTTTAATTTTATTGTAATTACACACGCACTTCTCAATAATTTACATGTAGGCGTATGTAATTTTCATTCGTTGCTTATCCAAATATTCATGTAATATAAATGTGCTACTTTTGTGAAATAATACATCTTTAGCTTAAAATTAGGTGCACAGAATTTCTCAAATAAAATTTCTTATCTTTATTTTCTGTCGTAATGTCTTATTTTGAGGATTTCTAATAGATTTTTTCCTTTCTTTTAGCTATTACTCTATTTTTTTCACACACACACACACATATATATATATACACACATATATGAGAGGTCCTAAGCATAGGAAAGTGTCACTTAAACTAATTAAAAATAATTATATAACTAAAAAATACATTTTTGCTCTTTTTTTTTCTGCCAGTCAGTGTTAATTATAGTTTTCCGGGTCAAATATTTAAATTTAGGTACTAAAAAATAAACATATAGAAAACTTTATTAGAAATTCTAAAATGCTATTAGATATACCTATTATGCTGTTTTTTCTTGAGGCAAAAAAAAACTTTATGTTGAAACAAATTCTAATTTATTTCAGCATAACATTTTGTAGGAAATTGTTAATCATCTATTAAATTGATAAATGCTCTCCATATAGCAACTATTAAGCATTTAAAAGTTTCTGAAATGTTTTATTTTCAAAATGTTGAGAATTAAATTTAAATAATCCATTCAAAAAGATATTAAGCCATATACGTTACAATGAATTCAATAATTTCTTTCAGAAATATCGCCTAAATTCTTGGGAAGGTTACGATATATTAAACTAAACTTTAAAATCTAAAATAAATGGATCTCGCATTCGGGTACTTCAAATATATAAAAATGAAAAAAAAATATCTGAATAAATCTTTTAATATAAATCTAGACATTATATAAACTGCGATGTCTTAGTTTCGCTAATTGCACGCATTTGATCCATTGCAAGTGATTAAAATTCAATCATTAATTAGCAAGTCATAATAATCACAGTATCAAGTTCTTGACAAGCTTTTATTCTTCCTGATAGAATAATCAAATATCAAGATACTTATCATGACTGTGCAGTAAACCTTCCCGTATCCACAACTAAAGATTGATATTATAAAATATTATTTATCTCACTTTTAACTAATCGAAACCAAGGCCGTATTAGAAGAGTAAACTAGATCCGACTATTTATCCATTCATCGATGATCACTTCACAATAATCCTTGTGAGTTAGACCTGCTAAAATCTCTTTCTCTTACTACTCGTCCTCCAATATCCGATCTTCTATTACTGGTTCCTCCAACTTCTTGTCCGCAAACTCCTATATAATGTCTGCCATAATCTTGCCCTTCTAAATCTTGTCACTACATTTCCTTGTATCGCAATGCTCATTTACATAGTTTACAAGACAAGACTCCCCAATCAAACAATGTTACAGAAATTTCCGTAACTCTTTCGGGACGAACGTACCATATATGCATCACTCGCGATCGTCGTTCATGGGCGAACGTACCAAATACGCATCACTGGTGAATGAGCTCAGGGGACGAATGATACGTATTAGTATTCTAAGGTGGAACGTTTTCTAAAAATCTCTAATCGACACCCTGTGTCTATTACTTTTGAATTAAACATAGTCTTAGGAACTTGACTTTCAATTAGCTCACATTCTGCCTTACTTTGGTATTTTGTACATTAGCTGTTAAAGGCTAGGATGGAAATCATAATGTAAACTAACTGAGCCCAGCTCTTTAAATTTCTACGTGATATACGCATTCGCGTTTCTGGTTTCTCTTCGAATGCTTTTTTTATTAATTTTTGCTACAAAATTTATAATTTTTTTCTGTTTTTAGAGTTTTGCCATCACTATTGTAGCTCTTTGTATTGCTTTTCCATATATTTCGTTTTCTTCCTTTTTTATTTTGGAAAGCCTTGACTTCCGTTCATAATTGCGAGAAAGCGTTGTTTGTCAGAAGAACATACTCACAGGGCCGATGATCCAATTAATGATGAGGGTGTGATTAATTTTCTGAAAAGTTTGAAAGGAATATTTCTAGTGAATCTGCTTTAGACATTGTGTCAGAGATGGACAAAACAGGACTTTGCGTTTCTCCACACTTCAAAAATTATTACATTCGGTCTTCACTTTAAGTTTTGTTACTTCTTGTAAATAGTCTTTCTCGTATATTTTTTTATTAATTGCAAAGTTTATTGGTGTATTTTATTCATAAAACTTCGAAAGAATTTCAATAGCGCTTCTGAAAATTATTTCTCAAATTACGTACTTCATTATACACATTTTTCTGTAAAAGGAAGTAAAAAGATTATTAAATATGCTAATTTCAAAATATATAAGAGCTTAAGTAATAATCTAAAATTTTACCAAAAATTATAACATTAGGACGAAAAAAATTTTTTTTGTGATTTTCTTTTTCTTAGGTGAGGTTTAGCGACGCTAAACTCCCGGCCCATGCGACAGTTCCTTCCGATTCCCCTCCGTCCCCCGGGAACATCCTACGCATAATAACGATTGATTAATAGTTTATTAAGGACGCACATCGAAGGGACACGAAGGCTGTCTGCAAAGGACCTCGTAATTTTCAGCTTCTGTCAAATGATGAGGACAACACTTAAGTTGGTACCTCCCTCTCCAAACTTCCACACCCCGCTAATGGTAGGACTTTGGTTCTCAACAGATTTAACTTGCATCAACCCCGCTATACGGCAATCAGAAGCATGATTACTTAGACCCACCGCCACTGAGAACAATTGAAATAGAAATGATTGGGATAACCCAATACAAAATAATTGAAAATAACGAATAGCTAAACTAGGTTTAAAAATAAATTTGTTAATGTTATCTAAATCAAATGTCTCTGCATGTATTTGTTAGACACATCATTATTTTCTTCTAACATAGGTATTGGTTTAAAACGGACTCCTTGAGAGAAAAAATCCTTTTAAAGCAAGATCTTATAGATATTACATGTTCTTACGTAACTAATTCTAATATCAGTTATTTTTATTAAAATATAAGCGCTTGAAATGTACTTTTCGTGGTGAAGGTTGATTAATTATATCAGTAGCACAGTAACTGTGGCAGTGGTATCCTAATGGACATGGTCGCGGACTTGCAGCCGTAGGTTTTAGTTGAGTCATGGGTTCAAGCTTTGATGCCCCTAAAGACACGCCGTGTAGCCGAGGCTGATGTACGTAAAATTGGTCAAGATCTGAAATCCTTCCTTTGACATGATGTGGAAGTCTGATGAGGGAGGCTCAAGTATCGTCCTCGAGGTTCAAAATTACGTGGTCCGTCGCCAGTAGCCTTCGTGTTGCTTCTAGTGCGATGTAAAGAAAACCAATCACAATCAAGCAAGCACAATAAACATAAATACAGCTAACATTAGAATTTACCTTAAAATATAAGGGAAATATAAATTATATAAAGCTGGTATTTTTTGAGAATTTGGGAACTTTATAAGTATTACTCGTGTCATTAAAGTTTTTAATTGTACAAAATATAATTAACATTCTTAATAATTTTCAAACTTCAAAAACACGCTTGAAATAATAAATTCTAAAGTATTCAAATATTTAACATGCATTTTTTGTGCTCACAATTTTATGTTCAAAGGTTGATATTAATTTATGACTTTTGTCTCAAACAATAACTAAGTGATAAATTTCTGATAAAGTTTCTGTCTGTACTTCTCTGTCTTTCGATATAAAGTATATGTATGTAGCAATGTATTTTCGAAAGTGCTTCTGTGATAAATTACAGTAAGGAGACACGCACTCAACGGTTATTTATCACGAAGGCCTTCTTATTATTTAGCTCCTTCCCTTTCCGTCTATGAGTTATTGAAAGAAACGTCTAGAAAACCTTAGAGGATGAAAGGATGTATAGGTGTGTCTATAGTCCTATTCAGAACGCAAACTTAACAAGGGGGAAATGAGGAACATCATAGAGAAAATTATTTTTTTCTTTTCAAAAAGATATTTCATTTTGGTTGAAAGGCTAATTTCAAATGCAAAAGTTATTTCCATATCGTAATAAGTAAATATTTAAATGTAAGCCTTTCAAAATATTCTTTATTTTTTTGTATGAAATACAAACATTTCTTCAACGCTTTATTCTTGTTAATATTGATCTTGCCAGCTTTCACGAATTTGATGAGTATACACACACACACAAAAATAAAGATATGAAAGATAAACATATTTTATTATGAAGCTCATTAGCTGAGATATTTTTTTAATCAGTTATAATACAGTTCTGTAGCTTTTGAATTTGGATCAAAGGAAAAATCTAGATTTCATGAACTTCCAAAAAAATAATGTTCTTTCAAGATATAAGAAAACTTTTTTCATCTTTGAAATTTCGTAAACATACATTTCACCCATTTTATTCATTAATAAGAAATCAATTAAGACTTTTAAATTTTATGCTTTTTATTAAGGTAGAAGGCTAGTTATCAATTAAGCAGATGCATATATATATATATATGAACAACACATCAATATTATAATTCACCAAATAATACATCATGAACAAATTAATCATCAAGAAATCGCTACATTAATAAAAATGAAAATCCACAATTATATATAGAAAAATCATTAAAAATTAAAATTAAATTAGTATAACTCATAGATAAATTATTATAATTAATTAAACATACTAAAATTAAAAATTAAATACAAAAATCAATTAAATAACTAACTGAAAATCTTATAAGAGAAAGCTCAATGAAAAGAAATCAAACATTTAGAATAATGGAAATAATATAATTAATACAGTTCCATACTTTATAATGAAGTAATATATGTTTATAACGTTATTACTGATCAAAACCCATCACACTTCAGTGAATTACATTATAATAAAATATGGTAACGAACCAAAAATCAGCAAATTCAGAAATTCAACCATAGGAAAGAGAAGAAAGTAAACTTAGTACAAATATTAAACAAATATATACTCATGTATACACACACACACACACACATATATATATATATTGAACATTTTACGGACACCAGTTGTGGTGCAACATATTGTATTTATAGCGTTGTAGCTCCTAATGCTGCAGGGCGATCCACCTCTGCCCTGTTCACAAAATGCCTGTCATCGGTCAATCATTCCCTTCTTCGTCCAATAATTACAAATCCTCATTTTTTGGTTACGTCCATAAAATTAACCAATTTCTCAGAAGAGTAATCCGCATTCTCAGAGGTAAGAATTCTTCCTCTTTTGAACAAAGAAATTCCCATCAAATGACACTTGTGTTCTTCGTTGTGGTATACTGAAGCTACTCACGCAAAACAGCAGCACGAAAAAGCAATACGAGTACGTGAAAAAGACATTCTTTGTGCAGCCCTTGTTGGCGAAACCCATGATGCCTGTGGGTGTTCATGATTTTCCCCATTTTTGCTCGTTTTCAGATATTCATGCAACCTTTTACTTAGTTCTTTCTCACATTTCTAATCTCTTTCATTTGAAATATAAGATTGCAATTGCAAATTAGAACACAATAGCATGTTTATCTCATGATATATAAAATGTAAAGAAAATAAAAGGTATTTTTCAAAATATCTTGACGTCATCCAAAAAAAGATAAATCTGAATTTCATAAAAAGAGAGGTATGTTAAAACTTGGAATTAAGTGAATGTGCAAGTTAATGAAATCCAACTGTATTCGTAACATGTAAAAATCATTTTGCCAAATATGCAAGTGTTAAGGGTCTTACATTCCAATTTACTGATATTAAAAACATTAAACGGTAAAGGAACTGCATAGTTTACTGCTATTCAGTTTCTGTCTGCAAATAATGTTTTAAGAGACCAGACAGATAAAACTGCAAAAAGAATACTAAGAGAGCTATGAAGGCACAATAAGCAGAGTGCAAAGTGCAATGGATCTTCAAATAACTATGACTTGTTATTGAGTCTCAAGAATCAATATTTGTTCAATTTTTTGTCAGAAACTCCATTTTTTAAGCGTACTTAAATCAGGTCAGAGTTTATATACTCGATTTTAAAGGATATCTGATGTAAAAAAAATATTTGAAAGATGTTGCAAAGCTCTTGGAAGAATTACAATAACGCAACATCGAAACAATTATAACACAAAGAGTAATACATTTCAGCGGAAAAAATAATTCGACAAATGAGATAAATAAAACATCGCATGCGCTGGGTCACGTAAGCAAAACAAGCAAAATTTAATAAAACAATAAAAATGTATTTTTGAGGAAACAAAAGAGTTAAGCGTAATATATGAATGTAATTTGATCTCGCCAACGACCTTGGATCACTTCTGGTCGCTTCTCCAAATTCGTAAGAGACGACGCCCTAATCATCACCCAGAGAAACCCAAATATAAATCAGCAATGTTTGTTGGTGCTGTAGCTTTTTTTCCCGCTTATTTTCTGAATCATTAGGAAGGCTCTCAGATCTCCAGCCTACTTTTTTGATAGCCCACTGTCTCATGGGCATCGGCTGATCATGGGCAAAAGTTACAGCAGGCTGCACTTCCCCCAGCTTCGGGGCTGGACAAGCTCTTTCTCCGGGGAGCACTAAATCCATTTTGAGCACAGCGTACCAAGGCTTCCTCTTCATCAATTGAATTACAATAAGCTGAGAAAGTCGAAAGCGAAAGAAATCTTATATTTTCCCCGCCACTTATTTCGACACTAGTAGCCCTCCAGCTCTGGATATGAAAGCAATTTGTAAGATACCATTCTAGTCAGTTGCTTTACTCGGTTAATGACCTTCTAGTGGATGTATCTCGAATCTTTACGCAGTATTGGATACTTTAATCTGACGAATAACTATTCATTACAGAAAGATCAACAGCGTTGACCTGATTGATAATTACTCATTAGATAAGTGTCAAGTATTTTAAATAGTTGAATAAATACCCGTTTGAAAAATGTTAGGAACTTTAATCTACTTAATAAATACTCATTACATAAATCTCTGTAATCAACTTGATGGAGATTTATTTGTATTAGTCAGACAGCTTTTAAATGATGCATGTAAATTAAACTTGGTAAACTGTTAAAATTTGTAAGGAAAAATCAGATGTGCGAACACCATGAATGTTTAACTGTTGTGATATATTTTTAAAAGAAAATAATTATTTATGGGCATGAATTTAGTGGATAGTAATGGCAACATGTTTCACTAACTATTCTAGATGTTTACGCAGTTGAATGTAAATGAACGTATATATTCAAGAATTAAAAGCTGTTATCAAGTTAAATGAGGGTTCAGAATAAAGCAGCAATAATAGGATGCGCAATTTATATCTGATATTTATTTTAAAATATTGCCATTATCAGTAAAAGTAGTCTTATTTATTGAATTTTAGAATGCTCGTTTTAATATTTTCATCCCAATTTTAAGTGGCCTTGGTAGCCTAGTGGATGTAGACGACACTAGAGGGTTTTCGACGAGTCGTAGGTTCGAGACCACTAAAGACCCACAGTGTAGCAGAGAATGATTGAAGCTTCATCTATCGAGGCCTAAAGTACCCCGTTGGTGTGGTGTGGAAGTTATAATTTTATTTTCTTACATTAACCATTCTCAGCTATTTCTTACATTCATGTTTTAAGCATGGCAATCAAACCATAAGTGGGATTAATATTCCAAAAGAAAAAAAAATCTTATTTTCTTTAAATGATAAATTACGAGGAAAAGGTGAAATAAAATAGAACAGATTCTTACAATAAATCTATCTTAAGCTTTTATGTTTTACTCAAAATTTCTTGCAATATACGTTAATATATATAAATCTCACATAAGATGGAGTCTCATAAAGTTTTTATTATTACTAAGAAACAACCAAGTTATCTAGATAACATTTATTCCTCATATTAATTGATCCTTATAAATATAGCGTTGTAAATTACAGTTATTAATGTTTATTTGTTTGGTTTCAAGAAGCCATTGATTAAAGTAACACGCAGCAGGGAAAAGAGTGTCCAATATGCTGTGAGGTTTATAATGATAACCTTCGGAAGGTTAAGAATGCAGGTAGTAATGTATAACTCTGGATGGTGAGTATGCAAATAATCTTCACAAGAATGATAATTAAAAATTAAGTTTCTATCTCGATTCTTTTCGTAATATTTGAAGCAAGACGATACTTTGGGATGATACAACGGGGATGATTGTACGATACTTAAGGTTACTTCAATCTGAGGCTTTCTGAAACCAACAAATCAAAATGAAGAGATGCAATTTGCAATATTGTGTACATAAAAATAAATTTATTTGCAAAATAAGTTATATCCAGATATCTCCTTCCTGGATAAAACTTATTCTATAGATCTATATATATCTTATTTATGAGCCCACTGTAGCCTAGTGGTCATGATTTCGGATTCGTGACCAGCTGTTTTCGTTCAAACGCAGGTTTGGTCCTTGGCTGCCAAAGACCCGCCGTGTAGTCGGGGCTGATGCACGTTAAATCTGACGGGGCCCAAAGTCCTTTCGTTGGCGTAGTGTGGAAGTTAGGAGAGGGGGTGCCAGCTAAGGTGCCCTCCTCGTCACTTGACCGAGACTCAAAATTACGATGTCCGTCGCCAATAGCCCTCGTGTTGCTTCTAGTGTGACGATAATATAAACTAAACTAATATATATCTTATTTACTATAAATATATATCTAACATATGCAGCTACCTTAGGTTTTTATACAAAACATTATTGAAGAGTTTAACTTTTCAAATTATAAAAGCAAAATAATATAATTACTAATGAGGTTTCATGAAGATACTACGATATAAGATTATTTTAATGGCTAAATAAAAAGATAGTTAATATATTTTATCGGATTATATATCAATACATTCACATTGTTCTGATGCAGACATATATTTTGTTAGCAGTTACTTCCCCAGAAATCTATGGCTGAATGTAGATAATGCTTTTAAAATTGGAAAATAATTTTTTCTATGAATATTTCATCTTAATGCATCAAGTAAGCTCCCCGAAATTCTAATTCAATATTATTAATTTTCAATTCTGCAGACTTTATATGGTTTTCAGATAGGTTTAAAATTTATAAGATGTGACAAAACCAATCCTTTAGAAATAAAATATGGCCTTAAGCCTTTAATTGAAACTATGGGATGGATTTTATAATTAAAGAATCTGAAATGCAAAAAATAATCCAAATGCTTCCGGGCCTGTATCTTATTAAAAAGCTTTCATGTACAGAATATTCGCTTAAACCATATTTATTCAGAGATTGTACAAAATGAAACATATTCATTAGTTTTCTCTCTTCGGATTCGAAATATTTTTGTTTCATTATCTTTTAATTTTATTCTTCTCCTCTTATTTTTACTTTTCTTTTCCATATTTTAGTTCAATACGAATGAGTCAAAGTAAATCGGAAAAAAGAAATTGAAAATATTTGTACGAGAAATTTTATTATTATACGCTGAGTTTTCTTATGAAAAGAGAGAAATACACTTTCTGATGCATCCATTTTCATATTTAACTCGCTGTAATTAAACGTGTCTGTCCCATATGCAATGCAAATATTTGAGTACTTAAATATTAAAAAAATTTTGAAAAAAATTAATATTTATATAGCTTTCCAGTGTTACCATTCACAATTTTATGTGTAGTTGAGTAAATGAAATTCTACGAATTTAAAAGAGATATTTTGAGGCCGCCGTAGCTTAGTGGTCGAAGACTCGCGGCCAGGGGTTTCATCAAGTCTTGTGTTCGAGGTTTGAACTCATTAAAGACTTGCCGTATAGCTGGGACTGATGCACGTAAACTCTATCGACGCCTAAGGTCCTCCTAAAGCGTTGTGTGGTAGTTAGGCAAGGGATGTGCCAGCTCAGGTGTCGTCCTCGTCACTTGACCGAGGTTCAGGATTACGAGTTCCCTCCCCAATAAACCTCGTGTTGCTTCTAGTGGGACATTAGACCTATCATTAAAACCAATAAATCAATCAAAAGAAATTTAATGCATTTCTAAAACCGACTGCTATAGAATATATAAATAATCTTACTATTTTCCTTATTACATATTTGATTATCTTTACTGTAGATTTACACAATGAACTATTAGCAAATGATGCAATTTCGTAACAAAGCCAAGTGAAGAGGACGACAGATGAGTCGGTACCCTATTTACTTCCACACTTTCATTCGACTTCGAAAGCAAATATAAATGTGATTATTGTACTAGTGTTGTACGAGGTACTCTAACAAAGAACCTTGTATATTTTAAGCCAATCAAGTGACGGGGATGAAGAATAAGATTTAGTTTCTCTCTCTTCCAAGTCTCACCATTTGAGGATATCGAGTCTCATATCCATTGAACGTTTAGTAGCCCCTATTAATTTTCACGATAGATATTTTTGTAGAATCAAGACTCGAACACGAGACATGATCATCACTTACCGTGACCTCTGCTGAATCAACTGTACCACATCTTTATAAAGATAATAGGATATGCGAAGGATTATAAGATGCTGAATTTAAAACTCCTTGTGTTTGTGACAGATATGTCTTAAAATTATTAGTAGAACTCAGATATTTTGTGTACCTAATAATGATGCTTTAATCATTTTATGGAACTTTAAAAGAAATTTTTTAGTCAAAAAAGTTTTTTTTCCTTCGGAATTCATTATAGGCATGGTTTTTGAGTCTTACTTGGATTGAGGTACCATTTTACTTAAAGCCTCGTGGCCAGCGGTTTTCGTTCAGTCGCGGATTCGATCCTTTGCTGCCAAAGACCCGCCTTGTAGCCGGGGCTGATGCACGTTAAATCTGACGGGGCCCAAAGTCCTCCCGTTAGCGGGGTGTGAAAGTTAGGAGAGGGGTGCCATCTAGGTGTCGTCCTCGTCACTTGACCGAGGCTCAAAATTACGAGGTCCGTCGCCAATAGCCTTCGTGTTGCTTCTAGTGCAACGTTCATAAAAAGTAAAAAGTACAATTTTTTAAAAAAGGATTCTTTAAATAAAGAAAATATTTTACTCATCACATATATAAAACAGTGCACAAAAATAGTTAAATAATTTTTTAAATGATATTTCATATTTTCTTCGGAAAAATTATAGAACTAATTAATTTTGAAAATATTCTTTCCTATTATTTCTTGAAATTTAGGTATTACATAGAGAAAAAGTCTTTTTCGTTCACTCTATGCGTTAGTATCGTTTATAGAAGCATAAAAAATTTAAAATCGTATAACAAAATAGTTTTAAAAAAATGGCTCTTAAATGCAAATATATATCTCATAAAGTAAAATTATTTTTTAGTCATACAGAATGATTAAAATATCATTATGAAACACACACACAAATCTAAGATCTACAAATAATTTCAAAAGATCTATGTCACAAAAACAAGGAGTCTTAAATATGGTATTTTATGATTCTTCGCATGCCCAGGTACCCTGAAGACTCAGGCCAGCATCAAGTTCAACAGCTTCCAATATCCTTTGGGATAATCAGGACTCGAACACTCTATTCAAACAAACGTGAAGGAAATTTGCCTCTATGACCACCAGGGTACCAGCGACTTTTGGGAAGAAGAGAGAGAATATCTGTCAGTGAAATAAATGCTTAAATCTAAAGCCATTCCATGCCAAATAGAGATTTTGTGATATATATATATATATATATATATATATATATATATATATATATATATATATATATATATGTGTGTGTGTGTGTGTGTGTGTGTGTGTGTGTGTGTGTGTGCACGCGTGTGGCGTGTGTTTACACAGTAGTATCTCCCAATAAAACGGACGCCCACCAGACCAGACATTTTGTCCTGTAAATAGATTTGTCCCTTATAGGAAGTGTACTATACTTCCTATAAGATTAACATACTTACGTTACCCTTATAGGTACTTATAGGAAGCATTACATTTTATGTAACAAAATTAAGAGAGTACAAAAGCGGGAAACTTTACAATAAAATTATTTTTGAAGCGCATAAGTCACTTCAAATGTAAAATTTTATTATTACTCCTATTTTCGTAATAAAATACTATTCGTTAGAATTTCAAAGTTTATGAAGCACAAATCATAGCAATTTCCAGTTCCTCCTTTGAAAAGCCATTCAGAGATTTTCAATAGTTTTCCTTCATTTTGTAACGCGCTCTGATTATCCTTTATTTCATCTTCCATTATAAGTCTAATAATATAGTTTTAAATTGCACAATTAAAAGAAAAGTAGAGAGAGAAAGAAAAAAAGATGTCTTAGTTCAATTTATTGATATTTCTTAAATCCATAAATTGTAGAATTACTTTTTCTCAGACACTTCTGCCACCATGGGTTTGTAGTCTAGTCTAACGTCATTATTAAAGATAAAGCTTACCAGCATACTCGGATCCGAGTACTTTAACTTGAGATGACTAGGGAGTTGAGAGTTTTCCTTAGCTTTTACTCCCTCTGAGAGATCTCCAATCTGTATTCGAAAAGGTGTAGGTTTACTCATGCCTACGCATAATTAATCACTATCTTGTAACCACTAACTTCCAATTTCTTACCTCTACCTTTCTTACCAGTCTTATATTCAATTCCGCTTCGGTTTTATACAAGTGTTTCTTCTATTTAATTCATTACAGTTCTTTTGTTCGATAGTTTCTATTTATCACGGTTTATTTGGTTGGTCTGGGTTTCACTTTACACAATTCAATTTACAAAAAGACCCTGAAATTAATGAAGTGAAAATCTCAGATAGCTCAACGTTATAAAATGATTGTAAGAAAAAAGTACGATACAATTTCTTCAACACCAATATTAGATTAATTATTTAAAATAAAAATAAGTATATGAGCAGTTTAAATCTCTTTTAATGAAATAGTTTTCCCTTGAACACTACTCGTATTCCTTGCTTTGTATAAATGTTCTACGTGTGCTTTTATACATTTTGTTGCGAATAAAAATGTAAAAAAGAGGCATACATTTATTTTGAAAATGATAAAAAATACTTAAATAAGTTTTACTATTTTTCCCCACGTAAGCTTAACTATCAGACAAATGGAGCGTGATTGTAGGAAACACGTAAGAAGTAACTTTCATCGATGCTTAACAATCCCAATTTTCTCTTCTCGTGCTCTCCCAATCTCTATTAATTCCATTTATTTGCACTCTCTTCCTATCAATCGGAACTCTCTTTTGAATTCCCTGCGGCTGTTGAATCTGCCCACCATTTGAACCGTCATTTTCCTATCCTAATTATTAAATACGTTCAAGTCTATTGGGGCAATCGTTATCTTTTCCTACATATTGACACATTTCCGAACCAGCTTAATAGCAGTTTTCCTTATTTCTCTTCCAGACTGACGGTTTGCTTTTTGTTATAATAGTTATCTGTTGTGTTTTTTTCTCATCTGAAGGGAATTTATTAGTATAATGAAGGGGGGGGGATTTTCAACTTTTTTTTCTTAAATTGCATTAAATAATACTTCGAAAGATTGTTAAAAATTCACATTTAAATATGGATTAACCGAGGAATATATAATTGTAAACACTAATAAAAATAATTTGTGAATATTTCCTTTGATATTTTATTGTTTTATTTTAATAATTTTCCTCTTATTAGCAAATAATTCTTTAAATAGGGGTTTCATAGCTTTTTCAAGTATTAATTTTAATCCTTATAAATGGGACATGCACCGCTAAAATTCAAAAATAAGAACTTACCGGTACACTTAAATGATTTTTTGTGAAAATAACTGATAGTTTACAAATGAACTAGAGAACAAGAACTGTTAACTTGTGCTTTATTAAAGAATTCGTTTTGTAATAATCATATATTAATTAGTGTCTCATATTATTATTATCAGGAAAAATAATCGATTTAACGTTTTATAAATGATGCCTGTTTACCATGTTTAAATAAACCCATGCTTTTCTGATTAATTAAGTTTAATTGCAGGATTATTCAAAATTAAGCAACTATTGTTGCTTACGATGGGGAGATAATCACCCTTAGAACAGAAATCGAGAAGAACAAACCGTCAGGAAATAACATCTTTCCCTCTTTCCGCCGACCAACCAAGTGGATATCCATTCCGATTGCTTTGTTTGCCCCCTCTTGTTACTTATATTTTTTCTCCCAATCAGAACCTGGGAAGGGGGGGTGCTATTTTAACTTCCGTTTCAGGTGGCTAACAATCAGGGGGCATCTCTCCAGTTACAGCCCCCTGAATGTTAGGGAATCATTTTTGTCTTCACACTCCTACGACCGTTCTCTTCGGTCGAAAGACCGGGGTTACGAATCATCAGCAACCTTTATATATATATATATTGTAGAAAGAGAGAGTTATATATATATATATTGTATATATATATTATATATATAATATATATATATATAATATATATTGCACATACATAAACATATATATGCAAGTATGTATATGTGTGTATAAGTGAATCATAGACTAAATTCAGAAAATGTCATAGTTCATTTTCTTTTTTCTTTTCTTTTTTTTCTTTTTTCTTTTCTTTTTTTTCTTTTTTCTTTTCTTTTTTTTCTTTTTTCTTTTCTTTTTTTTCTTTTGTTTATTTCTCTTATTTGTTTTCAAACATTTTTTTTTCTCATGCCTATATTAGTTCTTTAGCTTATTTTATGAGTTATCATTTTCTTATTTTCTTACAATTACATTCTCTTTCTTATTAGTTTTGTGATGAAGCTTTCTGTTTTCTCTCTTTGTTTTTGCTTTTAAAGATCTCTTCATTTCTTTTTTCTATAATCATAAAAAAAAACTTATAGGTAGGTAGCCTTAGTAATTTTATGGAATTCTATTTAGTTAATTTAGTTTATATATTGTTTTTAAATATAATTACGAAATATGCGAGATCGGTGCACGTTAAATGTGTCGTAGTTCCATATATTCCCGCAGGGTTTCTGTGGAAACAGATAGGAAGATGCCATTTGAGGTGTAGTCCTCACCGCTTGACCAAGGTTCAAAATTACTTTGAAGTGTGATATTAATAAACAGTTTCAGGAATCGTAGTGGACTGGTATCCATTTGTATGACTAGGAAGTCATGTGTTGTCAATAGCTTTTTAAATATTTTAGTGGGATGTTAATTAAGCGTGCTGCACAAGACCAAATTCTCAAAATATTAACAAAAGAGAATAGAAACGGACTCATTTGAATAATACACTGTTCTGAATCATCAAATTTTCTTTTCTAGCAAAATCTTTTCGAAATAGAATAAATTTAGTATTTAGGTTCTTTAATTTAGAGCCTTCTTGTATGGTTCTTTCCTAATGAAATATTGTTTCGCCTTTAATATTAGCTTATACAGATTTGTGTTTTCTTTTCAGTTCCCGTATCTTAGAGTATTTGTACTTTTATGCTACTCTAATGCTAGATTATTTGCATCTTCATTTCTAAAACACGAATTAAAATATTTGAGTCTTCATTAGAAGTATCTACGTAATATTCAGATAAATGTTTGACATTTGTGATGTTTTTAATACGTTCTATCTTTTTAAATTGATTTCTTTTGGTTATTTATTCGTTTACGTAGGGAATGTAATTTTAGTTTTTATTCAATGGAACACCTGAAGGTGATTAAAAAGTTCGTAATTTATTTGGTATTTCAAAAAGCACTTGTATTTGAAGACAGGTGGAATCATTAAGGTAAATCGTTGATGCCGTTGTATGCTGCCATCTGTTAAACAGAGCCGAAACAAATTTGACATTGATTCATGAGTTAGTTTTCATTTGGTAGTCATTATCTGCCAAATAAAAATTTCATTGCTGTAGCGTCGAGGGGTCGACTTCCTTTTGCGTCAAGTTGTCACCGTAGGTGTGACCCGGATGCATCATTATGCACCGGAAATCAAAATTCAAATTGTGGGTTGCTTCCGGTGAATCTCATTCAGGAAAGGCGAAGATGGTCTCATTTGCCGGAAAAATTAAGACGAAGAATTTTTAAGGTGCGAAAGGCATGATGATCATTAATTTGACAGCAGTGTGGTGAGTCATGATTTTCGATGCTAGATCTCTAGGAATTTCAAAGAAATTATTGAACAAATCTCATAGAGAGAAGAGAGAGAGACAGATAAAAATATAGTTTATCTTAAAGATATTAAGAAAAATAATAGAGAAAATCCTTAATGGAACTTGTTTTTTAGGATATGCTTTTAAAAAATTTAACGAAAAGCGGGATTGTATAATTTAAGAGAGGATTATGTGAATCTAGTACAAAATGATTCGTCTTGAAGATTTTAAGCGAGAAAAAAAAATGCTGTTTAGGATTTGAAAAGAATTATTATCCTATGAATTAATTCCTACTAATTATTTTTAGCATGATTTTACGCTAAACATTCTTGAATCATTTATAATTCATCTCTGTAACCTTAACTGCAACCCACTTATAGTATTTTCTCAACATGAATCAGAAAATTAAATATTTTTGATCATTAGCCAAAATTTACAAAATTAGTTAGACACCTAATTAAAAAAAAGCACAATTTATCAAACATCTAATCTTTATTTCGAAGATCATTACAAAATAGTCAATTAATGTTTTTATTTGGGACATTAATCTCCATTGAGACTACCGCTTTTTTGGCAAAATGAAAATAATAAAGAGGGATGTCTAAAAGGAAAGAGTTGATAATTTTAATAGTATTTCATCTGTGTTTATTATAAAATATGTCAATGGGGTTTTAACAAGTTTTTTTTACTAATACAGGGTGTCTCGAAACTCATGGGCAAAAACTTAAGCCTTGATGAAAAAAAAAAAAAAATCTAAACAAGCAATTTTGAACAAGTGAACCGCTAGACGGCAGTGTGATGGAAAGCACAAGGCGGGAGTTTTTTTACTCATCGTCATTTCTGCCGTGGATATCAAGAGGTATGGCCTTTCCCTGATTAGTGCACGTCACCTTTTACTGGTTACTGTACGTTACCATGTCTCCTGAAATCTTCAGTAGAAATGACGATGTGTAAGAAAACTCACGCCTTAAGCTTTCCATCACAACGCCGCTTTGGGATTCACCGCTTGCACTCCGCCTATGCATTGGGAAGTGAAATTTGCTTGTTTAGATGATTTCTATTATTCCTTAAATTTTTGCCTATGACTTTCGAAATACCTCATATATAAAGCAACACATTTATTAAACTGTGATCTAGATATTCTAAAGAATGCCTTTATACCTGGTTCACAGTTATAAATATGAAGCTATTCATAAAATATTATGTTTTCATCATATCTGAAAATACTTATAAAATATTTCGTACAATCACTTCAGGGAAGTTTGCAAACTATTAATAAAATCAAAAGCTGAATATATGAGACACTAAACTTGTCTAAACGTTTTCTTCTTTTGTACTAACCTAAATAATGACTCCTGTGAAAACGCAACATGAGTGGGGCATACGTTAATCTTATTTTTCAAGTCGTTTGCGCCATTTTACATCGTGTTATGTGTCTGGTCTAGGAATGTTACATCAAACTCTAACATTGTTTGGATTTTTCGGCAGAATATTTTCACTTCAGTCAAAAATATTTTTTAAATATATTAATGGATTTGAAAATGATACACGCACCCATTCAATATTTTGTTTTCAACCTTACTTTTTGTACGGTGAAGAAGGTGGTGAAAGTATTATAATAGTTAAGCCTTATTTCAAAGTTTATTTTTTCCTATTCTGCAATGTATTGTTTTTATTTTAACATAACGAAAGAAAAGTAATTTTTTTAAAAATTATTTAATAAGTTTCATGAGATTATCAAATAATAATGGATTTTTTTTTTTTTTGGTTTCTTTATGTATTCGAAAAAGAATTAAAATGCATTTTGACATTTTTTTAGTATAATGTACAACTTTTATTATTTTATAATTTTTTTATTATTATAATTTTTACTTTTTTTATTAGTATAATACACAACGTCTGAAATCGTTATTGCGTAGGAAATGTCCTAAAACCTCTTATAATAGCCCATTTAGTTAATTAGCTTTTAATAGTAATATTTTTCAGAGCAAAAAGACTTTTTTAAGTCCAAATGCACGTTTTATTTCACGAAATATTGTTCATTTTGTAGCGCAGCATCTGTAAAAATATGTCAGCATTTCATATACGAAAATGACGCACAGAAAGAAAAATGTGTGAAATAATCATACGAAAGGGTAACACATCAGAAAACTACTACACCAATGAAAAAAAAATTGAATTCTGAAGTGTAAGCTTCAATATGAAAAATTATAAAAAGTAAAACAATCTTTTTTAAAACCATTCTTATAGGAATTTTTGTAATAAAAATGAAATATACAGTAAAAAATGGAGAAAAAAAATATGCTTACTTTTAAAATTGCCTTATATAGTTGATCTGTTTTCCTTCAACCTAAGAATATTGGCACTAGGTATTCTTAAATCTCTTTTTTCAATATTTCCCTTTCTGAAAAAATTTCTTTTTTCATTCAAGAGAAAGGGGCTTCTACCTTTTTCCTTCCATCAAAGCCTACGAAGCTTTTGCTTTCCTTCCTCTTAGAAGTGGAGACGATAATGGATTCTACATTTTATGGCAATCATTACGTGCCAAATGAGAATGGTAAAATCCTTCTGAGAAGGAAATTTCAAAAATGGGAAACAGTTGTGCACTTTTTTGGATTACTTCGAAGGCAATTGGCTTTTTGTGCAATAAAATGCTTAAAATTTAAATTTCTGTTGTTTCAGTGCTACTTAGGTTTTCAGTCGAAGAGAGCAGTAAATTACGGGGAACTTTATTTTTAAGAAACTGGTGGTTTACTTCGAACTTGATAGCGTGAATTTGTTATGCTTCTTTGGCTGTCCGAATTGCAATATCTAACTCATGAATTTCAACTCGTAGTTTAGAACTCGAACCATTTTTTTCCCCGATGTTCAAAACAGTTAAAATGCAATTTTTTGTACCAGAGGCGTATTTTCTGATCGTTAGCTCAAGGTGGAAAATAATAGCTTTCGCTATTACAAGAGTAGAAAATGTTCAAAAAGTAAATATTGTTGCGATTAACTTTAATGCATCAGGATATTGTAACAGATATTTTATAATTAAATATTTTTTTCAGTATCTCTTCCAAAATAAATTTAATAAACTTATTTTATGCAAAACACACATATATATATATTTTTTAATTGTTGCAAAAATCTTTGAGAAAGTACTAACTGATGATTTTTAAATTTTATAATGTACTTTTAAAAAAAAAAGTTGCCTAGATGCTATTTCTTGAAATAAGATTTAAGAGATATGAATGAAAAACTATTTTGTTCTTAAAAATGTAATTTAAGGTATTGAAATCAAACTAAAAATTAAATTAAGTCATAATTTTTTATACTTTAAACTTATGTTTTTCAACACAAATTAAAATATCTGCTTCAATTTCCCTTAATGCTTTTATATATATATATATATATATATATATATATATATATATATATATATAAATACATACAGAGAGAGAGAGAGATACAATCAAAAAAAAAATTCAATAAAAGTACAAATTAACATACATTTAAAATCATAATCAATTATAAGTTATTGCCAAAAAGTAAAAACATTAAGGCTAAAATTATAAAATTTATAATTAAAACTATTTAAATTTGCAATTGTTACAAAATTACAAGGAAACATACTGTAAATTCAAAACTCAAAAAAGCACTTTAAAATTAAAAAAAGATTACTTAAAAATCAAAAATATTTTAGTAAAAAAATGTCTTTAAAGCTGTTCAAAATATAAAATTAAAAATATGTAATAAATATGTGAATAAAATAAAAAAAAAAACGAGTAATTTGGAAAATTTTAGAACAAAGTTCAAAATATCAAAAACCTCACAAAGAACTAAAAATTGACTAAAGAAAAACTAATTAGGAAAGTAAAATTTAAAATAGAGATAAATTTATTCTAAATGTTGTCTCAGGCTTGTAACTGAGTATAGTATGTTTATAATGGTAATTATGAACCAATCTTCACACCCTAGAAAATTATAAGCCAAATACAAAAAAGGCGTAAAGCAAAAAGTAATAATACCAAAAAATAAAAGAATGATAAATTAAAGATATAAAATTCGTTTTTGCCAAACTAAAAAAAAAATCCGTATATATGTATCTGAACACATTTTAAAATTCATTAAGCTTAAAAAGAGCCGAGACTCTCCCAACAAGCAACAGCCAGTGATCTGCACCAATTAAAAATCCATTTTGGTGATGATTAGTATTAGCCTACCAAATGACTTGTTTCAATGATTGCTTTCTTGAAAAAGTTAAGCATCATCACCAATAAAAATTTTAATCATAATGAAAGAATCTTAATATACAGAGTAAGCATAATTATAAAATTAATACATTCTAAAAAACCAAATATATTCTAAAAAAAGATTATACATACTAAACAAACGCACTTACAATTAAACTTCCATCCAATAATAAAAATTCATGAGAAAAAAATATTATATTGGAATCAGTCGCACTCTACCCTTTAAGGAGTTGAATAAAATAATTTTTTTAAGAAATCTTAGAAAAAAATTATAAATTTTAACACTAAATATATATTTTTAAAAATGGATTATATATATATATATGTGTGTGTGTGTGTGTTTTAATGAACAAAAATACGTATATGTGATTAATTTATCTTAATCATTTCTAAATGTTTATTTATAACATTGATAGGATAACTTGCATTAAAGCAATTTCTGGAAAAAAAATCTTATAATTATTATTTTTCGATATAGAATAATTCATGAAATTATTATTTTTAATACTGTAATAAAATAAAATATTCCTAAAAATACAATTATGTAAAAAGCTATTCCAGAAAGGTACCTTATAAATATGAAATGTAGTGTTGTCTCTCTTGTCATAATTATTACTAAATAATTTTCATTTGTTAATATAAATATTTTATTTGGATATCAATGCATATTTGCTTTCCCTTCCCCCAACATAAAACAGAATGCGCCCCTCCATGTAAGCTCCGGCTGCGCATGCGCGCAATGGATGACGAAGTTCTCCCCTAAGAACTAATACGTCACTTTGATTCCTGATGCTGTTGAATCTCTAAACGTGCAACTCACGCTGCTGTACTTACTTTTATAAATGTCTTTCTGTAAATAAACCATCTTTTTGTAATTGTGCCATGATTTTCACTGCGTTTACTTCCAACATATTTTTTTTCCTATTAAATATAAAACTCTGAATAGTTTTTATATATGTAGGATAAGATTAAATGTATATAATTAGGTTTATCTTAAAAAGCTTATAATTCAAAACTAGTAGATCATTTATATGTTCATAAATGTTAAAATTCTATCTATCTATATCATTAAGTTCATAATAGTGTAAGTAAATATTCATCAAACTTTTGCATGCAGGTCACCATTGGATGTGGAATAACTCTTAGCTTATCAAAATTTTAATAGTTGTATTTAATACAGTTTTCTCTAATTGCTATAATTACTTAAAGTTAAATTTATCATAAGAAATAAAATCATTAATGTTATAATTCTTATAACTAATTAATAGTTCTATAACCTACATCAATCGAATTAAAGGTGTCTTAAACAGTGTGTACAATAAACAAATCATTGTGTTATATTTTTAATAATATTTAGGTAACTTTTAATGTTTTTTTAGACTTTTTAACAGTATTTTGAAATATTTTATCAGATTTTGTATTGTAAACATTGTAACCATTAGTGACTGTTCTAAATCTAATGAGGTCTTTTTGAATTAGTGTACGTCACCATGCATCCTAAAATTCATGGTATAAATGACGACGATGTGTAAGAAAACTCGTGCTTTATTCTTTCCACTACAGCACCTAGCGGTTCACCGCTTGCTCTCCACCTCCGCACTGTATGGTGAAATTTGTTTGCTTAGATTTAGATACTTTCTATCCCCCCTAAAATTTTTGCCCATGCGTATCCAAACACACTATATGTCAAACGAGTAATGAAACCACAGACAACTTGAAGATATTTCTTAGGCTATAGACTTTTAATGATTACTGTATCTCGCACTGACTCCTGAAATCCAAGGTAGATATGACGATATGTAAGAAAACTCGCGCTTTATGATTTCCATTACAGTACCGTCTATATAGTGGCTCTCCGCCTATTCATTCTATTGCTTGTTAAGATGTTTTCTTTCACCCCTTTAATTTTTGCCCATGAGTTCATACACGCACACACACACTTATATATATTCATAATATCATTGGCAAAATGTTAAGCAGTTATTTTGTGGCTCAGAGTACTTTCAAGAATATACAGAGAAAAAGTGTTCACACATTAGTTTGGCAGTTCTCGATTTTATCTTTCTTATCTCTGAGACGTTTTGGTAATTTGAGTTGCATAGAAAGCAAAACCTCCTTGCTAATCGAAATCAAACGGGATTTGGTAAATTAAATGAAGGTAAAAGAAGTATAAGGAATCGAATTAAGCAAAATGATATAGAAGCGAAATAGAATTGGAAGGAAATAGAACGCAGATATTGGATAACGACAAGCTGATGGATGTTTGTAGATTGGAGTCATTGTAATTAATCGTCTATGTTCAAAGTAGTTGGAAGTGACTCCTCATTAGAACAGTAGGAGTTAGACACATTATAATCGAGAAGTGTTTTAATCAGAATTATTGATTTAGTAAGCTAAGATTTTATTATTTCACCATAAATTAGGATTTGCTGAGTTAAGACTGATTTGAAAGAGAGCAATTTTGCGCATTATTTGATAATTAAGAAGCTGTGTTGCATTTCTCTTACTTATCTTTAATTAGAATTTATAACTTATTGACTATTAAATCAGACTTAATATGGCGGTATATTTATATAAGGGGCGGCCATTGCAATGCACTTGCTTAAATTACACTTAATTTTCGAATTAATGTCGCATTGGAGGATCATAAGGGTTAATGGCGAGGTGACGAAACACATACTTTTGAGCCACGGTCAAATGTCGCGAACGATACTGATATTTCCTTCTCCTTAATTACTCACCATATTATAAGAAAACTTAAAGACCTATTTCTATTTAATATATTACAGATGTAGAGAATGTATTTTCAACGCAGGTGTCGATATTGTCATCTGATATGGGTTCAAAATGGTGTCGTATAAGGTACTGGTTACTGGAGATTTTTGTCGGGACGATATATGGGTGCCGGATGCTTTCATATATTGTTGTTAAGAAACTGAATTTTGTCTGTTTTCATATTGGTGGTGCCTTTTTGTTAATGTTAATCTGGGAAATTGTGTATGCGCTTTTGATATTCCTTGTATTCATCAGATGTAATAATTTAATAATATTAGAATAATTTTTTATATTAAAAGTTATGAATTATACACCGTTCTCATATCTGATTGAGTTTATCATTTAAGCAGTTTCCTGTATTAAATCGAATTTTCTTGGGATTGTCTTTTTCTCTTTAAATGCGAGCATGTTTTTTTAGTGTGTGAAGTAAGCAGAACTGAAACTCAAAAGAATTTCTTTATTTCTTTGTCTTTTGGCAAATTTCAGTGTTTAGTAAACTAAGGATCGATGAGCAGACCTCTCTACAGTTTTTACATGGTTTTTTTTAAAGTTTTTCTCGGAAGTTAAGAATGTATAATCCGTGGTTTTTTTTTTTCTAGTAAATTTAATCTGTGTCACTTTTTAATTTAATTTTAAAGAAAACAGGTTTTGTTGAAGGTACTTATAATCCAGAATAGAGGAGGATAAGTACACAACATACGATATGTGATTTTTGCTTGTCTCCTCACCGGGGTCAATGCTGCTAATACTGCTATAGATAAAAAAAAAAAAGTTCCAAGTTCACTGAGCTTCAGAAACAATCCGATAAAAAAAAAAGAATTTCCCATCAGGCAAGACGACAATGAATTTCCTGCTAGAAAAGAAGGAACGCAGAAAATAAATAAATTTTGTTAGTTCAGAAAGTTGGCCTTTTTTTCAGTACTGCTAAGGGTTGCCGAAGTCATTATGGATTAGAGGAGCTTCACCTTGATAAGATTTACCTTCTAACACAAAAAAGCTTGGCGTTTCTAATCTGAGGAACTTCCTAAAAACGTGTCCCCAATACTAAAGGCAGGATTTATTTGGTCTCTCTTCTTCGCCAAGTTATTTTCCTTGACGAGGGAATGGACTTTGAAAAGGCAGAAAAGTTGACTCTTCTTCCCATCCCAGCAGCGAAGAAAAAGAAATCATCATACGGGTACATCGCTCTTGTGAAAAATTCCCTTTTTTATGAAAAATCTCTTAACTAAGAGGGAAAGAATAGCCAGAAGCCTGAGATTTAAGAGTAAAATGCGCCTTCTCAATGGGCGATAATGTCTCAACTCTCATTAATTCTTTCCGTCGAAAGTTTTAAAAGGGAAAATTTGGATTTCGGAGATGCATTGTGTAGCGGGGTAAAAGATTCACAAGAGTGGATTATAAAAAGACTTTTCAAAACTTTCAGATCTGCTCAATTAACTGATTAGCCGAAGGGGGATTTAATCACAAAAAAGCTATTGAAGAATGGTACCGCTTTTTGTTAGTGTTCGAGTGACTTTGCAATTTTTCTTCGTCTGTGGAATTGATAGTGATTTTTTTTCCATCATCAGTGAACATATGAACTAGATGCAGGCTGTTCAGAACACGATTCTCATTTTCCATTCAGTTTTGTCATAAAAAATATAAAACAAATATAAAATGAGTTTTTTTGTGATTTTTTAGATAGATTTTCATAAAATGTTGCAGTGCCGTGTGTTGGGTGTCAAATAAAAGACTAGAAGGAAGAATGTAATTTTCATATACATTTTTTAAAAAAGAGTTGATTTTTTTAAAATTTTGTAGCGTGATTCGTAGCTGTATAATTTTAAAAAAAAAGTATGCTACCAATTTTGTGTTACATATTTGACTAAATTCTACAATGCAAATTTTAGTGAAGCTAAAAACTATTCAATATGGCGAATCCTAGAATTTTTCGTGAATAACGAGAAATTATTATAATTTATTAAAAATAGATGGAGTATAGAATATAAAAAATGTTCACTAAGAAATTTTAATTCATACCTTAAAATATTCGTAGTTTGTATTGATGCAATACTGATTTTCTCAACTGAAGGATTAGAAAATGTTTCACGCCTTTAAAAGACGCATGCAATTCGGATTACTAAGTTTCAAGAGCGAATATATTTCCCTGATTCGAGATTAAAATAATAATAAACAGCTAAGTTTTTCATAAAGACAATGCACGCATATTGAGTGTACAGTTTAGAGTTTTAGTTTTTATTAACGTCGCACTAGAAGCAACACGAGGGCTATTGGCGACGGACCTCGTAATTTTGAACCACCTTCAATTGACGAGGATGATACCTGAACTGGCACCCCCTCACCTAATATCCACACCACACCACTTGGGACGAGCTTACGCCCCGACAGATTTAACGTGCATCAACCCCGGCTACACGGCGGATCTTTAGCGGCCAAGGATCGAACCCGCGACTGAATGAAAACCGTCAATCACGAATCCGAAGCCATGACCACGAGGCTACAGCGACTCTGGATATTGAGTGTAATATCTCATACCTGAATTATCCCATATCCTCATTTTAGGTTTTGATAATTGAAACATAAGTCAGTAATTACATTGCGAAATCACAGAAGATTTACCCATTAATGCCTGTTGTGATTACTTGCATGATTGTTATTATTAACGTAACACCAGAAGAAACACGAGAGTTAATGGGGATGGAACTCGTAATTCTGAAACTCGTTCAAGTGACGAGGACGAAACCTGAGCTGGATCCTTATTCTCCTAACTTACATACCACGCTAATGGAAATATTTTGAGCCTGGACAGATTCATTGTGTTTCAGCCCCGGTTACATGGATGGTCTATAATTGCAAAATAGCTCGAACCCACAGCTCGACGAAAACCACCGGCTGTGACTCCGCGACCGCACAAGGCTACCGAGGCCCAAATTCATGTTGCGAATAGGTAAAACATACACATATAGATACACACACTTATAATTAGTAACTTTCCCATGCAACTTAAAAATAATATCGTGTTTACAGTAGCCTGGTGGTCATGGTTACAAGTTCGCGATCGTCTTTGTTTCCTTCAAGTCGGGGATTTGAGTCATGATACCACTGACGATCCGCTGTGTAGTGGGACTGTTGCGTGTTAAATCTGTCGAGGCTTCAAATCCTCTTATTAGCATCATGAGGAAATTTGAATAGAGAGTTCCAGTTCAGGTTTCGTCCTCGTTACTTAACCGATGTTTGAGATTACGAGGTCCGTCTCCAATAGCTGTTATATTGCTTGTAAGTGTCATGCTAATAAACATTCACTCTCCCGATAAAGTAAGACTTCTGAGGACTTCATAACAACATGAATTGCTCTTAGTGAGCTTTATAAGTAATATAAGATATGAATATGTTTTTCTCAGTGGCTTTTTGTTTTATGGAGGTTGATTTATAGGTCATTACTTATGAACTTCCAAATTTCTGACAAAAAGCGTGATTTGTACTTGTACAATCAAATATAGTGAATAATTCTTTAGTATTTAAAATTGTACTTATGATTATAGTATATTTCATAATTGTATATAATTTGCGAAGTGGACATAACTAATGCAATTATGAATATGGTATGCAAACTAAATGCTGAATCACAACAGCTCAATGGCTTCACGAAACTGCAAGGGTTGAGCGTCTCTCTCAGAGTATCTCTCGTGTTAATTCTCTGCGGTCTAATTCAGATTTCACCAAGAGCTCTCTTATTATATATACATGATTTTGGTAATGATTGGACCCGAAATGCTATATCCCTCATTTTTCTTAAATCTTCACGAAATTCAGTACAAATACTGTTTAAAATGTATTTAAATCATACCGAGAGAGAATTTTATAAAAATGTTCGTATCCTTTTCAGTTGTTGAAATATTCCGATACATTATATATATATATATATATATATATATATATATATATATATATATATTTACAGATTCGAAGAAACTTAATAATATATTTTCTGGATTTTCAGAATATTTCTTAATAAAAGCAAATTCAAGGAAATAAGGAAAAATTTCCTCGAGGATTATTTACATTTTTTAATATTTTATATTAGGACTGACGCTGAATTATAAACTAGATTCATGTAACTGAAACTGTTTTCCCTAGAAAGTTTTGGGTGTTTATCTCATCTAATACATATGTATTAGATACCTCACGTAATCAGCTAACTTCCAACAATTGCTTTTGTTTGTAAGCCTTCTTTCTTTTACATGACTTAAATTTTGGGTTTTAGTTTCTCAATTCATAAAAAACGGACTGTGACTTTTGCATTTTCTTTTGACCATGTTTGTATGTTATATTTAAATAACATTAAAAATATTTTCAATTATTAGGTTTAATCATGCCAATTTTGAAACAATTCGTTATGAAAAGGAACTTTTACAATTGAGCATTTTTTCTTAGCATTGTATTCAAACTTGTTCAGAAGCATTAATTTTTTGAAATATTTCTGGAATTCTTGAGTATAACTTTCCTCTGGGTTTGCACAATTCTGATTCTAGAATGTAGATATCAGTCGGGGCCCAAAGTCCTTCCATTGATGTGGTGTGGAAGTTAGAAAAGGAGGTGCCAGGTCAGGTGTCACCCTCGTCTTTTGACCAAGGTTCAAAATTACGAGGTCCGTCGCTAATAGCCCTCGCGTTGCTTCTAGTGGGACGTTAGTAAAACCAAATCAAACCAAAAATCTAGACTGTAGATGTGGGGGCTGTGGTGTTGCTAAAACCTTCCTGCTCCCATAACATCCAATCAGAAGGTGTAGGCTAGATAAATAAATAACTACGAAAGTCTAAAAACAAGAAGAACTAACAATTTATTTAAAACTTAACGAGAACAACTTTTAACATTTCAACTATGAGACTCGACCTTCACAGGTCTGGAATCTGCGAAGCAAGTGTGTCGAGCAAAGATTACTCCCTCCTTTTGTTCAAGTCAGCTTGCAGCTCCGCAGTCAAAAATGACGTCAAAAGGTGACGTAGGCAGCCACCACATAGGTGAAATAAGTAAGTAGTCACTAATGAAAATCACACTCGCGCATTACTGATTATCACTGAAAGTCTTGAAGCAATATTATAAATTTTACTTAAAACATTGAATGTAATCGATTGCAAGAATTTTTGATGTATTTTGTGTACTATATTAAAAATAACAATATTATATATATATATATATGTGTGTGTGTGTGTGTGGTGTGTGTGTGTGTGTGTATGTATTTTTGGAAATTATTTCATTTTCTACTTACCTTAGGTAGCCCAAGGATTGATTTCATGGACTCAAATCTTACCTCGTTCTGATAGAATGCATTTTGAAAAGAACTGTTAAATGAAATAAAAAAAAATATCTGCAAAGTCACAAAGTGACACGGCGTAATATTTAGAAATTTTCAGTACCAGTCAATTATATTTATGCTGTGTTATTTAAAAAAATCAGCAGCAAGAATGGAAGTCATGTTTAATTTCAATTCATAGCATATGATTCACAATATTTTGATACTTGGGAAGAAAATTTTCTCAAAAATTAATTTTGAAATTGTAAAGTGTAAAAACAATAGAGCATATTAAGAGTATAATTAATTATACGTTATTTATAATTAATATTATTTAAGTATCTCATCTGTTATTCAAACCTTACAATTTTCAATTCATAGCGAATTCATTTATTTTAGAAGAAAAAATGAAGCAAATCATTTTTTTTTTGCTTATTGCTCAAAAACAATTAACTAAATCGCTAAGAAGTTACCAGCTATAAGTAAAACAACTATAAATATATGCAAAATCCTAATGTGGATAAGTTTTTATTTAATAATTCATTTTATTCATAAGTTAAAGATTTCTGATAATTAAACCGTCTTGAATATTACCAAATGAAGCCAAATTCTTATTTCGAAGTATGAAGCCTTTTTAGCATAGAGGTAAAAAGAATATTTAAAGAAAACAACTACAATGGATATTCTAATACAGATTGACTAAGTCGATACAAAGATAGTTAGAATTTTGACCCGATGTAGCACATTCTCTAAATTCAAAGACAAGACAATTTCTCACGATGAAAGTGAGAATTACTTTATATAACATTTTTTTACAAATTTTCGAAAGAAAAAAAATTGAACTAAATAGTTTTATTTATCTCGGGGTAGAGAGTAATTAATAATTAAAATAATAAAAATAAATATTTCTTATCAAACTAACAAGGTTCTCAACTAACTGTAAAATACTCGTATTAGTACAGTAAAACTGAGTGTTAAACTATTACCATTATATAGTTAATTTAATTCTTAGAACAGAGGTTGAAAAACTACGGCCTGTTGACCAAATCTCGCCCCATTGTTTGGTTTTAATTATTCTCCCTGGTTAATATATTTTTTACATTAAAAAAATTCAATAAGAAAAATAACAGTTAAGGCAGTGTCTTCAGAATGCGACTATTCAAGTGGAAATTACATCCCCATATTTAAAAATCAATATGGCTATATGACTGAGGAGCTTCCAAATGGAAGTGATTGATGTGGAAAATGATGATGAGCTAAAAGTGACGTTTAAAGAAAAATGAGGTTAACCTAACAATATAAATATCTTATGGAAGATAAATATAGTCAATTAAATCATATAATCGGAGATTTATATATGTATTTGGGAGAATACTCCAAAAATCTAGATATAAATTTAGATCTGAGTTTATGAAAGAATATTTTTGAAAATCAAGTATATGAAACAGCAATACGGATCATAATTAACGCAGATGATTGTTTGCAAACAACTTTATTATTAAAGAGGCGATAATTTCATATTCTAATAAGACGAAGTATTATCTCACAGAAAACAGTTGCATTCATCGCATTGGTGTACCAAATTTAACTAGTTCTATACTACTTTAATTTATAAATGGAAATATTTATTCGTTTTTTAAAGTTTTAGCATAAATATCATATAAAAGGTTTCCTCAAAATATAAAAACGTGAATTGAATTTTTTTGTTGAATGGAATTACCATACTAGAATTACCCATATAAATACCTTCGAGTTTGCTATCTAGTCCATCAAACCGAAAAATTTTAAGATCCGGCTTTTACCAAAACCGTTTGCCGACTTCAGCTCTAGAATATGAATTATTGATTTTGTTCCCGAAGATCGCAAGTACATATATATATATATATATATATATATAGAGAGAGAGAGAGAGAGAGAGAGAGAGAGAGAACCGAATAATAATCTTCCACCTTCATTTAAAAGCATTTTTTATGTTTGAATATTTTCGTTGAATTTCAAATTAGATATATTATTGAGCTAAAAGATCCTTTCCAACACCCTTACACCTTACTAGATGAAATAGTCCATTTTAATCCTATTTTGTAGCATCATCCAATACTTCAAGAATAAAAGTTCTTTGAAACAATCGACCGTAATCTTTCAGGTTACTTGATTAAGTATATACCAGCGGGTGTAATCCGTGATTATGAGAAAGGTGACTGTAATTAAAGATCGAAACCTTCACCCCACCCTTCATGGCCAAAATTGAAATTGAGAGAAAAAATGGTTGATAAAAAATAAGAGCTCACTTAACTTTCCAGTTCTCTTGACAGTTGTGGGTTGAACCTCTCACAGTTCAGTAAATATTAGTGCGCGCGGGTGGGAGGGTTTCTTCTGGTCTCATAAGCCAAATAATGCCTTTCGACTCCAGTTTGGAGCGCAACTAGGTGATGCAAACAATATTATTAGCATCTAAGCGGTCTCGCATAATTTTCACTTCTGGGCCCTTGAAGTTTGTGGAAAAGGGGAGTGCGAAGTAGAAATATGATCGAGTCGTTAATCCTGACAGGTTTTGATTGATGCAGAATAATAACTTTTTTCTTCTTTTTTTCACCATTTTTCCTCCTCTCCTTTTCTTCGTATTTTCATCTTCCGCACGGAGTTACGGTTCGAGATCGAAGAATGTTGATTATACTAGGCACGATAAATTTCTAAAGCTTGCTAGATTGCAGGAAAACTTTTGGTGAAGATGGATCTTAAATTCTGGTTTCGTTCAATATGCGCTCGAGTCAACGTTATAGATTGCTTCCTTTTCTGCTATTGGACCCTACCCAGGCTGAGTAAATTGTGCCTCGGCTTAGAATGCTAAAAAGGGAGGACAGAAATATTTTATAACTAATAATTTTTGAAAGAAAAAAAAAACAATTTTTTTATGTTGTAAGTGTGAGCTTCCTGTTATATTGCGCTGCATTTCATTTTGCAAACAGTAAAAGGATTGGTAAACTAAACTATAACTGTGTTTTTTAGCTTTTTCATCCCATTTAAGAAATTTAATAAAGTGAGAAAACTTTCTGTCACTAGGCGCAGCTGGAACGTTATTTTAATTGTAAATTAGCTTCTTAAAAAAATGCAAGCCTTTGGGACAAATTAATTAAAAGTTATTTACCTATTTATTATAGAAAGCATTTTCATAAATTGAATGACTATGTTGTTAGTCGTGTGTAAAAAAAAAAAAAAAACTTTTTAACAAACTATAAATTTATTTTAACGATTGCCAGCAGCTATACTGTGCGGCGAGCTCGTTTACGAACACGAATACACTGATGGCATCTCCCACCAAAACCAATTCTTCGTTCCAAAAACAAGGATGTTGCCAATACACAACAGATAAATTAATTCTGGGTTGATGGCGGAGGAATAACACCACATACCAAAGACACCACAAAAATACTAATGAAAATAAAGACATTGAATACGCACAAAAATACAAATAGATACGAAATACAAAATAGGTCCAAACAGATATTGAACACAAAAAAAGTCCAAACAGTTGTGAATACAGAAATTTTGAAAGGTTCACATACAAGTAAATGAAGGTTCGAAACAGAGAGAAAAAACATAAAAAAAAGTATGAGTGTGCGAGCACTAAAAAGGAAAGGTTACTTATTTTTCACTAAGCGAAAATGAAATCACGTTACAAAATCATTAGGAAAATGTTTCTTACAAAGAGGATTTCCATACAATTTTTGTAGGAACTTTTTTTGAATGTAAAATATAGTATTAATATTACAGCAATATTCAATAGCATACAGCGCATTTTGTAAATGTATGAATTAGTATTTTTAGGTAACAATTAAAATACAAGTGCTAGAAAAATAAAAATAATAAATGATATGTTCGATGTAATGCTATGAGTATATTAGTAAAATAGCTAAAATTTCATTTGTATTTATTCGGTAAGAATAAACATGAATTGATATATATATATATATATATATATATATATATACTGTCCCCAATGCCTATGAATAACTGTACAAATTCGAATTACAAATTCAGCATCAGAAAATTTGTATTTTGCTAGCACTTTTCCTAAGACGCAATTGCTGTAGAATATGAGACATAGATAAGTTTTTTGAAATGAAATTTATTGCGATTTGCCTCGCAACGATGAGTTTTCACACGCAGATAAAACCGGAATTTCTTTTCTAAAATGTATGTGAATGAAAGTTTTGGAAATTTCTAAACACATGCAATGCAGCAGATCTGATGTACGTTATATTTTGTAGAAACGTGACACATGTACCATATGGAACTAACAGCAAGGGAGACTAAATAACACAGCTCGACTCGAAGATAGACAGCTTCTGCAAGTTGCTTCCAAACAAAAAGTATCTGTCCCTCAAGTTGTTAATAGCTTATCTCTCTCAGTATGCCGTCACTTACGAGCATTTCATCTTTATCGTGAGCGGCGAAAAGTCCTCAAAGCACATCATAGAAAGCTGATACTACTTTGGCCTCAAATACACATACATAGGAAATATGAATGATTAACTATTCTCTTCAGCGATGAAAATAAATTCAGTATGGATGGCTTAGATGGTTGGGCCTGTTATTGGTCCGATTTCCACACGACTCTCCTTCTTTCATTGGTCGACTGCAAGGAGGTGGTTCTATCATGATGTGAAGCGTATTCTAACCCTTTTACAACAGCTATGTGTTTCCAACAAAACCACGAATATTCAGAATACTAACAGGGTGAACTTCAGACTCATTTGCATCCATTTGGAATAGATAAGGAAGGTGATTACTGGATATCCCCTCATGAAAAACCCACGATACGTGAACTAAGACTTGGTTAACTCGTATATAGATTCAAATTATCATTAGGGGTCGTCTAACTATTGGCCCTGATCTTAACCCAGTCGAAAATCTTTGGGGGCATTATTACGAGACATGTATGCCTATGGAAAACAATTTTCATCCCTGTTGAAGTTAAAGTAGCCAACCAACCAGAGGTTGTTCTCTGAAAGTCTTCGTTTAAACAAGTCTAATCGCGTATTAACATTAATAAGAAGCAAAGGTTTCCAAATTTGCACTTATAATTTATGAAACTACATATGTCCATATACATTGGTATTGTGTATTTTTTACTTAATTTTTACCCAAAAATGTATGAAATTAAGTATCAGTACTGAATATCCTTATAATTGGGACATTTTTTATTTCGATAGTTTCCTTTTATTCATTAACTTTTAATTAAGGTATTAATCCGAAAATATCACCTGTCCATATATTTATGAGACACAGTATGTTACAGTAGATACGGAACAAAAATCAATTATATTTCATTAATAAGATGTTTCGTAAAATACCAGGTGATTTTTTATTTTTGTTTAATTATTACTAAAATGTTTAGTTATATTTGCAAAAAATTATTATTTAGGAATTAAGTACAAAATAATAGAAAAGCATATGAGCGTTTCAAATACTGAATAGTACTATATATTTTACAAATAATAATTATAAAAATATTTTCCCAGTTTAAACAAGAAGTGAATAATTAAGTCTATGTATAAGTGCTTATTCATTTTATTTAATTATATTTGAAATAATGAATATTTTAGATGCGATTGTCTGAAGGCGGGGACAAAATTTTAATTTTTTTTTTTTTTTTTTTTTTTTTTTTTTTGTATATTTTCACAATAAACTGAAACACACACTTTCATTTGAAAAAGAAAGCGTAAAATTATTCATGGAAAAAAACCCCATATATAATATTATTGAATTATATTAAAATAGTAATTATAAAAGGTAAAACATTTGAAGCGAAAACGAAAAGATCCTTTATTATGGAAATTTCAAAATTTAAAATGCATTTGCTGTAGTTTTAAGAACAGTATTTAATTCAATGCACGAACAAACTAAAGGAAAAAGATAATTATAATAATCAAAATAGTTTCCATATTAACTTTATTTGTACCCTTATAATATCACATAAAAAGTTTTGAATTAAATATCTGGTTTAGTTATTTATAGGAGCATTTAAATGTAATTTTTCGATAAAAATATAATACTGTATTGTTTCAAGTTGCATTAGTGTAGACAATAATGGCTGATTTTATCTGAAATTACATGTGTTTAATCATTATATTTGTGCATGAATTGTCAGAAACTTTTTATTTTTATTTTTAGTGCAACTTTAATCTAGAAATAAAATAATGATTTTTAATATATTTGTTTTCTTGTTTTTTCTTTCTTTTTAATATTTTGAAATAAACATTTTCTTAAAATTTACCACAAAAACATTCATTGAATTATAAATAATTTTAGAATTACTTTTTTCAAACAATATAGGAACTATTAAGAATTTTAAGAGGCAAAAGTAACAAAATATGGAACTTGAAAAAAATTCCATAATATTTAGATTTAAGAATTAGATGTCATATTTACATTCAAATCATTTAAGTAAAATAAGATAATGAATTATTTTTTCAATATGAGGAGTTCAGATACACACACACACACACACATATATATAATATTTTCTCTTTGTGTGTGTTGTATAAAGACACTACAAAAATTTAAGTTTTTACGGAAAGTACATAGCTCGAAGTATCATTTAATAGCAAAAAAATTGTAATTTTTTAATATAGTTTTCAATTTCTATTATGACGGAAATGTGATTCAAAATGTACACGGTTGGATCAAAAGATACCTGTTTTTAAAGACAGATGGCGTACCAAAGGCAAGTTGTTTTTACCATTATGTGCCTTCATCTGTAAAGTGTCGTCAAAACAAATGGGACGCTGACTTTTAGAATAGTTTGGATTGATACCGCGAAGAGTTGTTGTGCATTGTGTTGTCTCAACCCGATAAGCTTTTGACTCTTAAGTACCAGAAACCAAACAACAATCAGGACAATGGGATGCTTCCAGTGAATCTACTCTAAATAAGGCGTAGATGGTCTCATCGGCTGGAAAAAATATAGTGATAATTTTTAAGGTTTTGAAGGGACTCATACTTCTGGACTTTTCTTAGAAAATGAAAATTTATCTCACTGAACAATGGAACAAAGAGCTACTCCATTCCCATTTTTACTCCTAATAAGATTATTTGTTTTTTTCATGCATCGTGTATCAGAAAAATAATTAAAGAATGAAATGTAAAAAAAATTCTTTCTCGTAATACATCATGATACACACATTCAAATTAAAAAGTAAGAATAACAATTTAATTTTCGTTTTTCAATTAACTAAAAAATATTTAGACGTTGCTCTTTTGTAAGTTAATTTGTCATTGTTCAAAAAATGTTAGTAATACAACTTCAGAAATTGATAATTTTGGTCTCTAACATCATTTTTTTTTGGTCTTAAGTTCAAATGAAATAATGTTTTGCACTTTTAAAAAAAATTTCATGCAAATCTATAATAAAAAAATTACTAAAACAAAAACTATAACAAAAAGGTTTTATTTTCTACATCTAAAACGTTATATTAGCAGAAACATCGTAATATTTAAGAAAATTTAAAATTAATGTATTTTTAAAATATTGATATAAGACTAAAATTTTATCTAAATTCGAAGATTTTTTTGCTGCTTAATAATTTACATCGAAAATGTGTTCATCCATTTTTGAATTTTAAATAATCTTTAAGGGAATAAGAAAAAGAGAGAATCAATCAATTGCAAAAAAACAAAATGTGGTAGTTAAATATTCAATCAAGTAAAACTAACTTATATGAATATTTATTCTCATATGATTATTCAATGCCACGTTTAATAATAATATAATACACACAAAAAAATGAATATCTCGAAAACAAGACAAAAAATTACGTCATAATTTTGTTTTATTTTCTAAAAAGCTTTATGTTATAAAAAATTTCTGTACATTTTGATTTCTAGAAGAAAAATTTTAAAAAGTCTCTTACGTGAGCTTTAAGTAGAAATCTGTTTGAAATTCTCAAATGAGAATAAATAATATTTTTTCAATGTTAAGCAGATAGTAATTACGTTCTCTTATTTTACACACACACACACACACACATATATATATATATATTTATATATATATATATATATATATATATATATATATATATATATATATAACCACAAAGTATACAAGCACCGATAACACAGAGGTAAAGTGTGGCCATGACTTCGAAGCCAGCAATTTTCGAAGTGTCATAGGCTTGAGCCTCGATGCCACTAAAGACCTATCGTATAGCGGGGGCTGTTGCTTTCTAAATCGGCTGAGGATCAAAGTCCACCCGTTGGTGTGGTGTAGAAGTTAGGAGAGGAGTGTGTCAGATCAAGCGTTGTCCTCGTCACTCGGCCGAGGCTCAGAATTAAGAAGTCCGTTGCCAATAGCTCTCGTATTGCTTCTAGTGTGACATTAATAAAACCGAACTAAAGCACACTTAAAGCACTAGTCTACATAACAAAAAATTCTAGGTTCAAACCAAGTGATGAAAACACCTAAGTTGCATGTTTAAGTTTCATCTAATTGTCCTCTCCTTTCACTCTCCCCAAAATTTCTATAACCTTCCAGAATATTCTTTACGTTTCCAAAGCATGTTCTGGAATAATGTCATGTAGTATACAAACCCATGCGTGTTTAAAAGAGAGCCAAGAAAGAGCTTAAATGGTGGGATTAAAAACCTGATGAAAGCACTCAATCTTATATCCAAAGCTTGTTGAGACTTTGCTAGGAAATGATTCTTCAAATGCCAGAGGATGAAATGGTGTCCCACCTCGTGACGGATATTGCGGAGAACTGATTCAAGTTCTCTTGACTAAAGAATTTGTAATATGGTATCAATACCTAGAAGAAATAAGAGAGAGAGAGAGTGACGAATTACCCAAAATATCGCTTACCTAACGTCATCCTGATGTCATCAATATCGGAAAAAATGGATCTGATTACTACAATTATGCTAATTGTTAGAGAAGAGCTTGGGTACTTGCACAGAAAACCGAAAATCCAGGAGCACAATCGCAATCGATTGAAGCCATTGTCCATGAAGAAGTGGAGGAAGCTCTATCACATCTCATACGAGCGGAAGAAAAGTGGAATGAAGTTCGCCTACGACCCAGACGCCAATAACTTTGATGGATAGTTTTGAAAAGGCAGATACCACTTATTGTGTCTGAGTCTAGGGCAACTGACTTCTGGTGAACCGCAGACAAAACCTGTCTGTATACATTATGGTTGACCGAAACATGTCGTCCGTTACTACAGGGCCACATTTAACGCTTACAAAATCAAAGGACAAAACGCCACCGAACAAATAATCAATATGAGTAATCCAGCCAACTACAGCCGTACAGTCACGAGAGCCATCTTATTGAGCTCATTTTGAGGAAGATCTTGAACTCGCCGAATCAGATCACCGTCACTTTACCGACGTTCTAGCTCATCACCCGGATGACGCAATTAGTAAAACTAGGGAACGCGATCTTCTTAGGAGATGAGGCTGTCGAAGAAGAGAACCCTCCACTCACATCGAAGATGTCCAGAAATCATCTCTTAGATATTATCGATAATCATCCAAGCCATGCTCTAGTGGACTTCGGGGCATCTTTCACTGTTGTTTAAGAAACCATACAGTTGTTATCTCCGAAAAGCGACATTCCTGTCCAAAGAAAAGCACCTCTTAATAGTCGCCGATGGAAACTATATCCAGGCTCAAGGAAAATGTTTCTTCTTCTGGAAATTGATGGTCGGATCGAACCCATTGAATTTACGGTATTACCAAATTGATGTCTCGATATCATCCTTGGTTAGGATTTTCTGGAAGAATCATAAGCCATGTTAGATTGCGGGAGATCTGGATTGACGTAGGAAGACACTGTAAATGAAACTTCAAAACCTCAAACCTGGACGTAATACGTTATAGAATATTTGACTGCTCCTCCTTTTGCCACATTTCCTGTTTCCATATCCAGCGGATATCAAAATATCGACGTGATAGTGCAAGGAAATAAATTGTTATTCCTAGAAAAGGAAATTATGATACCAGCTAGCATAATAACATAGTGTAATGGCAAAGGTGAATTATGGGTTACTAATGGTCAAGCCGCTGCTTAAATTATTCCCAAGAATATGTTCGTATGGAATGCATTCCTCATTAGATGAGGACTGCGCAAGTACAATTACTCTCGCTGATTCTAATGATACATTTCAGTCAAAACAGAGTAGCCAGCAAGTCGATTTCGAAAGAATGTTAGCTCCAAATCTCACGTTGACGAAAAAAGAGAGACTTCTAGGAAATTTTCTGGAGTTTTCGACTAAACTAAAAAAATCCAAAGCTGAGAAGGGAAAAGTTAAGCACCACATAAATACTGGCCTCCATGAAGCTATAAACCAAAGAGTCTATAAAGTATCACCAACTAAGCGTCACATAATACAAGAAGTTAAAAAAATGCTAGATAAGGGCATAATTTAGCCACCTGATAGCCCTTGAACACCTCCAGTTGTCTTTGTTAAGAAGAAAGATAGTTGTTGGCGCTTCTACGTAGATTACCACTGCCTCAACCAGATCACTAAAAAAGATGTGTACCCTCTATTACGTATGGACGATACTCTAGACTGTTTAAAGGGTGCTGCATTTTTCTCGACCATGGATCGCAGGAGCGGTTATTAACAAACTGAGGTAGATGCAGTTGACCCTGAAGAGATAGAGTTATCACCCCAGAAGGTTTGTGCGAGTTTAAAGTTATGACTTTTGGTCTATGTAACTACCCACAACATTTGAAAGAATGATGGACAATCTACTACGACAATTAAAATGGACAATGTGACTCTGTTACCTAGATCTCATCGTCGTGATTTCAGAAGTCTTTAAGGAACATCTTGAAAAGCTAAGTGTGTCAGCATTTTTCCAACTCCAAAGAATTTACATGACGTCAGAAGTTTTTTCGGACTCTATTCTTATTATCTCCCTTTCATTAAAGATTTTTGCTATCAGGTGCAAGCGCTCCAACAGCTGCTGAAAGGGGATTCTAAATTTGTCTTGGGTCATGAACAAACCACTGCCTTTCAAAAGTTGAAGAAAGCATTAACATCCGACCCTATTTTGGACTGTTTGATGAGGAGACTCTCGTGTCACTTCGTATAAGTCCTAGTGGTTACGAAATAGGAACAATTCATTTGCAATTACAAGGGGGACGAGAGAAAATGATTGCATATGCCTTACGGATGCTTTCAAAAGCTGACAGAAAATATTCTACAACTGAAAGAAAATATCTTGCTTTCGTATGGGGAGTGCACAAATTCCGGTATTACCTTTTCAGGAAGCAAGTTAATGTTACGACAGATCTCTGTGCTGGTTAATTAAGATTAAAGACCATTCCGGTAGAATAGCTAGAGGGGCTTTGCGTCTTCAAGAATATGACACATCCATTATATAAAAGTGAGGTAAGAAGCATAAAAACGATTACAGCCTTTCTCGAAATACATTGAAAACTAACATTGACTCCCCTGTTAAAGAGAACGTTCTTGACTTTGTCTCGGACTTAGCAACCGGACTGAGGAAAGGTTTAGAACTCTTTTTCTGTCAGCTCCTTCAGGAGGCATGCCTTTTCTCTTTCACAGCTTCAACGCACACCAATCTTATTCCTTTTGATTCAGATTTTACCTTAAGAAACAGATAGATGTCATATGGCGCAAGATCCGGTGAATTAGGTGGAGGGTCTAACACTGGGATACTGTACTTCGAAAGAAATCTTTTAACAGACAATAGGGAATAAGCTTGAGAATTGTCTTGGCAGAACCATTTGCTGAACGGAATTTTGTAAATTACTATAGTCTCAGCAGTCACACGAATACTTATCCGATGGTCAGATCAAACCAGATTACCAATTTATTTCGATATTATCATCCGTTTTTGACGTAGAAGGGCCACCCGGGCGTGAATAATCTTTAACATCTTCTGGGCCATCTTTAAAACGCTTAAACCATTCAAAAACAGATAAACGCGATAAACATTCATTGCTATACACTTCGTTCAATAAATTATGTTTCAGTAGCGTCTTTTCCAAGTTTCATATGAAATTTCACAACAATCCATTGCTTACTTATCATTTTTCCATCGAAACGAGAAATACAACTCTAATGCAAACAAAGACTACAGGTATACGGATTTAAGCAGCACTGCATTCGAAAGAGAAGGCTTCACGTTAAACAGCGTCTATTGGTGACGTTTGGTGCATGAGTACTCCTTCTGTAGCAGCGTCAGTCTCGTTATTTAATAGCCTCCTGTTATATATGTTTATGTATGTATCTATAATAAACTTCAAGTAATACAGTTCTTTATGTCACGTGTATTCAAAACGTAATATTAAGTGATGAATATTACGGATACAGTTTTAAATAACCTATATATATATATATATATATATATATATGTATGTATGTAATATAGCATAATAGCACTATATAACTATATATAATAATATGTATATGTCAATATGTTTGTTTATGTTTATATATAATAATAATATACAATACGCTTTATATAATAAAGTAACTAATATTTGTAATAATATGTTATATATAGTATATGTTTATATATATATATATTATATATGTTTGTATATGTTTATATATATATAACCATATATGTTATGTATATGTATTATGTTTATGTAGCATATGTATATGTTTGTATTTATATGTTTGTCTGAATATTGGATCCAAAAGATCGTAAAGAGATATCGTTGTTCGAAAAGAATCACACTGATTGGGCTTGGAAACAACCATGGAATGTATGAGAATTAAATATGAAGGATTTGAAAGGAATGATTTAAAGAATGATTAAAAGAAAGAGACAAAGAAACCAGAGAAATGTAACCAATGAAAGAAAATAAAGAAAATATGGAACGAAGTCAAAAGCAATATCGGGCTGAGGACCGATTAATATATATATATATTTTGCAACATTTATATATGGCTAAGTTCTTGTATATTCTTATTTATTAATATATACCTTTTCCAATTCGGAAATTGATTTTCATATTTTACAAGTTTCACAAAAAAGCATATTTAAAAAAATAAATTATTCAATATGTTTTTTGTAAGATAACAATAAAATAAATTTCTGAATTCTGAGTAATGTTTTATTGTGCTTTTTTCTCAACATTTTCTACAAGTAATGGCTGCTATTTATTCCAGAGCTAGATTTGAAGTTAAATAGTATAATTTTTTGTGATATAACACATCTAAATTAAAGAATATATGATAAATTTAAATTTATCATATATTCTTCTAGATAAACATATCCTAACTTCTATTCATGAGTTGAAATTTTTCAAATTTCTGACAATGAAGTTATAAAAAATTACAAATTAAAATGCAAAAAAATACTAATAAATCAATTTTCAAACTCTAAATAGCAGATAATTAGAGAGCCAATGTGCTTTTATTATTAAAATTGAATTTACTTTCGTAAGGGTTTTAATTTTTGAAAAATACGCTCAAGTGCAAGATTGATCATTTTCTGGAAAAAACATCAAAACCTTCATAATTACAACTTTTTTATTTAAATTCCACAGAATTTTTTAACATTAAATATAAAAGATAAAACCATTGAATTTATTTGATTTCTAAAGTAAAGTAAGACAAATAATTCCATTTCTTATTTAACAGACACAAAATAGATTTAATTATTTTTATCAATTCTCTTTAGAGATTAAATAATTTCAAATGTCTTTTATACTATGATCATATACCTTTTAAAATTGTATTAGTTGGAGTCGGTTTTTTGAGTATTAATGAGGATGCGGAGAAAGGGAGATGGCGGATGTGTGGCCAGCAACATGGCCAACTCATATATAATAATATGTAATAATAGCCCGTAATGGCAGCAGCATGTACGCAGCAGCTATGCATCGCCATCTGTATAACAACGCGTAGCGCAGCCGTAACCGCATAGCCAGATGGATGGATGGATGGATGGATGAGGGATGTCTGTCTGTCTGTCTGTATCTGTCTGCGATATGATCTGTCTTAATTCGCGATATAACGATAGCGCGTGCGTGTTAGCGATAGCGTCGCGATGCAGTGTATGCGTGCTTGCGACAGCAATTAGCATTAGCATTCGCGTTCAGTGCATCATCCGCATCTGCCGTCATCTTCCCATCTGTACCATCTGTCTCTGCCGTAAATGCTGTCTGTCGTCTGCAGTATTCGCAATGCGTCTGTCTCTGCCAATCTGGCTCTTGTCTGTTCTGTCCCGTAAACCGTGCCATCCATCTGTCCGCGTCTGTCTGTCGCATCTGTCTGTCACCGTCACATGCATTCCGTCGTCTGTCTCTATCTACATTGTACATTTTAAATTTTTATGTGTTCTTACTTATTTGATCTATTCTAGATACTTTTTATTATAAGATTTTATTTAACTTGCTATGTTCGTAAGTATGTTTTTGAGGTCCAAAATTTGTACTCAAATTTCGACACACTTCCTATCATTCTTATTGAGTTTAATTTTTCTGAGCACGTATAAATCCAATACATATACGAGTAAATTTCTATTATATGTTCAAGCAGTGACGAAATGAAAGGGATCCGTAGAGCCTACTCTAGCAATTTGCACTCGAATTTTAAGCCACGTCCTATTAACCGATCGTGATGAAATTTTCCATGTTCGTATAACTTCGCGGACAATACAATTTTGTTGTATGATGAAACAGTTACGGGCGTAGAAGAGGAGTCTAGAGATCCGAGTCTCGCATTTCACAATGTCTAATTGAATTAAGCTTTTACACGCACGTATAGCTAACTTAACCACATTTTTATTTTTAAATTTTTAGACTAAAAAGTATTAATTAAAAATAAGTAAACATTTTTTCGTGACAATCTTTTATTTAAAGATGAACTAAAAGGTATAACAATACTTTTAACTGTAAAATAATATATAATTTATAAGTACCAGTTTTTCTTCTGACCTCATATAAAGTAAGTAGCTATAGTTCTTAATTAATCGGTAATTTCTTCAGTATCTTAGTTAAACGCCTCAAACTTTTATAATTTATATTTTACTTAACGTATATATATATTTATTTTTATATGTCTTTTTGTCCATGTTTAAATAAAAACTTGCTTAAAATTTTTGGGCAGTAGATGAATTTCTGAATGATTGATTATTATAGTCGTACTGAGAAGCAACACGAGGGCAATTTGCAACAGAACACGTAATTTTGAGTCTCCATCAAGTGACGAAGACAACAACTGTTCTTTCACCTCCCTACCGTAACAGTATTTTATGAATTTGAGTTTTAAATTTTACTTCCTACATCAAGTTATTATAATTAAAATCCTTCTCTCTGTCTCTCTCTTTCTCTCTTTTTATTATTTTTTTTTTACAAATTACAAATTTTTCTAGTAATGATTAAAATTATGTATGTAACAATTTGTTTCATTATATTTTGATACTTTTCTTCTTTGATTGCATAAGAATTAAAATTTATATCAGGGTTGGCGAAGCCCCGGCCCACGGGCTGCTTGCTTCCCAGAACACAGATCAATGTGGTCCAAGAAAGGAATGCGGAAGGAAACACAAATCAGTGCCCACTGCAAGTAAAAAAATTAAATAAATGATTTCAAGAGTCTGTGTCAAATTGCCGAAATAGCCTCCTCCCCCTTTTGCCCTGTCTGAAAATTATACTAATTTTTGTACCAAGTAGGCCTCCATGATATTTACCCGCGAAGTGAGTCATCATTGGTGATTTTATCCCCACCGACGCATTGACCCGTGAGAACTTTGGGTGGGGGTTCATTTAGTGGGTGTGAGACTAACGTTCACATCTTTTTTATGACAGCCAGCCTTCAGCGAGTTTCGGAAAAGGCGACTTTTAGTTGTTATAGTTCATTGTTTTGCAACTAGCTGACGTATTCGAAGATCCTGGATGAATAGGTCAGCGGCATTAGCTCCAGGTGGATAGTCGCCTAGGGGGGTGAGTTGAACTGAGAGGGAGAGAAAAATGACTCCTGTTTAAAACTAACATCTGTTACTTTCCTTCGCATCCACTGGGTCAACTACTGCTTTATCTGAAACCGGCCTAACTATTCCGTATAACCAAATGAAAATCAAAAGCCACATCCCGTGTGCATTTTTTGTTACAATCTTATGAACTATAATCGCAATCGTTCACTCCTCGATACGTCGTATATTTCATTATCTTTGCACAGTTTTTGAACAATTATACGGTAAGAGAGTTTGAAATGATATTGCAAGTGCTTTTGTAAGGTGATAAAGAAAACAATTTAATTATAAAGTCATTGGTTTTTATCTTCTGTTTTATAACAGGTACATATTTTTGACTCATTATTTAACCTTGCTTTCTATACATTATTGTTGTTCCTTTCATAAAATTAAATATTCTTTTATATATTTCTATTACTATACTTGCTTTACCAATTAAATGGTTTTAAAATTTTGAAATTTATGCAAAGCCTATGCACAAAGAAATCTCGTAACAAAAAAGTATATCGATGAAAGATGATAATTCAGTGTAAAAAATGGACAGATAACTGTTTTTATTCAGAGGTACAGTGAGAACTCTGATGAACTTTTTACCTGTCTTCAAAGGGTATAATTTTAAAAGGTATTATACCCAGAAACACGCGTCCAAATTTGATGTATATCATTGAGAATGTTGGGAAAACAAAATAATATGGTACTAAAAAGGCTTATATCTTAACAAAAGTATTTTAACCACGTTAACATTCAAATAGAATCTTTTGTGAAAGTTAGTTGTTTAGACTCAAATTTAATCGCCAAAAATCAAAACCCTTTTCACATGATGAGATTATTCAGCAATGTATGAAAAGAGTAGCAGATAGAATATTCCCGAAACACGACATGTTCGAAAACAGTTTGTTTCATCAAACTATTTTCAGGAAAAGGGATGGATTAGGAAAATCTGTCGAAGTTTGGATAAGTACGAGAGGTGGGCTTGAAAAAATTAATGCAAGGCAATGCCATTGCTTACGGAAATTATCGTTTGATGAAACACCCTTGTATAACGTACAAAGAAAATTTATGCGGAAATGCTTTACAAACGGAACATGTTATGCATACCGGCGTCAAGACTGCCCGGGTACTGAACCATCGTCAATTTCAGTAGTTTTTCAAATGCTTGGTTTATCAGAATAACGATATCATGGACCTTAAAGAAGTGTGATGTCTTATTCGAAGTCAAAAGTTAAGGAGATTTTAAGTGGCACGTAAGGAATTCAAATCACTTATGCTACCAAAAGCAAAATATTTATCAGAACATGATGAGGACAGCTGGCTTATAATTTAGCATTTTTGTTAGATTTAACGTCGTATTTAAATTATTTAAACTTGCATCTTCAAGATATAAAATCCAACTTATCCGTGCAATGTTTCAAACCATAAACGTGTTAAAAATAAGCGAAGTTAACTCTAATAAACACATAATTCGTTTAAGATTTCAACCCGTTATTTTAACGCGTTTAACATTTACACACACACACACACACATATATATATTGATATATGGCCATCAAATTTTCAAACGGAATATATAGAGTTGCAATCTGACACCTTACTTAAAGAGACATTTCATGGTTTCTTAAGTAGACTTCTTTTTAATAAATCATACCTTTTCAAAGATAAATATTCCTCACTGCACAATAAATCGTTGTTCATGACATCATTGTTCAGAAGAACGTACATTCGTGAGCAAACATTTTCAAGTGGGAAGCCCACTTAATGTAAAATTAGAACCAGCATATCGGATAAACACCTTAAGAACTCAGGAGAATTGTAGCAACTTTAGGAGAACCAGAACGCATTAGTTTCTGAATTAGATATGAAATATTGCATTAATTTTGATTTCTAGCTAGCTTTGTTCTGACAAAAAGTTTTAATGAAATGTTATACACGTAATATAGCATATAACATGTATAAAACACTGACAACCTAATTCCATGTTGTAACCCTTGTATATAAAAATCACAAATTTTTAGATTTAAATTACTTTAATGTATTAACTATTTATTATTTAACTATTTAACTATTTTGTATTATTTATTTATTTGTTCAAGAGCGGTTGTTAGCGTCTGATATTTGCTTTAGGAGGTCTCGAAAAACACGTCTTCTTCCAATGTGGTCCAGGGAAGCAAAAAGGGTTTGTCTGCGTAGTTTATATTACTTAAAATACATTTTTTGTTCTATAACATTTTGAATATCCCTGATGGCTTCACTATAGTATTTTTAAATTAGCAAAAACTAATACTCTTGTTATACAAAATGTTGCTTTACAGTCGTTTCATTGTTTATGATTTTCATAAAAATAGTGTTGAATACTTTCACCATTAACATAACCATCGAAAAAGAGATATTTTTTTTTACTGTAAAAAATAATTATGTATATATATATATATATTCATAATTTATATTTCCTTGATAAATAGGATATTGGCTAAGCATGTTTATAGAACCACACTGCTAAAATTATATTTATGATTTCTAATTTTTCTCATATTTGCATGTCTTTGTGCAATTTTTATAGTACAGGCAAGCGTTTTTAAATGAAAAAAAAAGTCAATTGTAAATTTTTTCATCACGTCTTTCACTTTATTGAAATTTCATCAGAATATATTTAAATTTTATGAGAAATGTTCAAAATATTTAGAATTGTATTATTTGAGTTAATACAAATGTCTTCAAAATTTGTATTTAATTTTTCTTAGAAGGATCTTTTGTGTGACTTCGTAATGCCTATTTAATGCACTCTTTTTTGATAATGACTCATTACATTTGTGATCAATTTTTTCAAAAGCATTTCAAGGTACTAGTATTAATTCTGCTTCTTAGGTAGTTTGTTTTACTTTGTTATTCTGTTCGATCAGTAAAACTTTTCGTAATCTCTTTGGAAACTTTTTTTTTATTTTAAACGAAATCCTCCTTCCAATCCCCTTCCCGAAGAAAAGGAGAAAAGAAAAGCTATTTGTACGTTTTTTTTATTAATCGATTTCTCGCCGGTTAGCATGTATGTGAGAATAAATTTCACTTCAAATGAAAAATCTCGCAATTTTTTTCTTAACATATTCTGACTTTAAGCAACTTCTAAAATAAAAAAAAGCTAAATATTCTTACGTAGCTCCTTATCTGCAGCCCATCAGAATAAACTTGGGAATGCACATTAATATATGGGAAATATTTTTGTGTAATCTAGTTTTAGGAATAATAATTTAAACGTTTTGGTAAGTATTCTATTAACATGGAAAAAAATATTTACTTTTACCTCAGAAACGTTTACCTAACACTAATTGAGGAAATCTAGAGAAAAGGGTTTTAAATTTAAAAAGGTTTCAAAAAATTAAAGGTTTTAAAAAATGTATTTTTGCTTCTTTTAGTTCCACATAACGACGATCAAAACTCTTTAAAATACTATACTATAAATATATTCCACAACTGGATACATGTAGAGTATTGTTAAAAAAATTTTGTTTTCATGATATTGGAAAGGCTGGTTAAAAATACTATTATAGACACTCATCTGTTAAACAATGTCAAAAAATTTTAAGCTGATTCATTGAATAGTTTTAATTTGGTAGCTGTATTTGCTCCTTAGTAAAAGTATAATTACTGCAACAATCCCGTTAATGAAACACATATTCATCATTCTACATTGGAAACCATACAACAATCAAAATAATGGGTTTTCGTTTGTACGTCTACTCCAAATAAGGCGAAAATGGACTCATCGGCCAGAAAAGATATGACGACTATTTTTTGGGATGCAAAGGACATCACACTCATGGATCCTTTCGAAACACGAAAAACGATCAGAGGAACTACAGTGAATTACTCCACCCCCTTTTTTAATCACCCTCATATATATATATATATATATATATATATATATATATATAAGATAAAGCAACGAATTTATCATTAAAAAACATAAGAGTAAGAGAACAATTAAAATCCAAAATCAACAAAAAAACGCATTGATAGAACTAAGTAAAAAAAGATGAAATTGAATCAAATTTGCAATTAAAATATGAATAAAAATTGAATCAAATTTGAAATTAAAATATGAATAAAAATTGAATCAAATTTGTAACTAATTTGAACCAAAGAATAATTTGAATACCCAACAAAACAAAATATAAATATTCAGACTGGGGACTGAATTGTGGGGTTAAACTAGTTCTATGGTACTAAATCTCCCCAATGCTTCTTATTGGGTAAAAATTGATTACTTTAAAATTCAATTTGCAATTTAAAGAAAAGAAACAATAAACAAAGAAGAAAAATTGAAAGGCGAGATATCTCAATTACTAATTACTTTCAAAAACAATTGTTTTCCAAACTATTGAAATATATTCTTCACCTTAAAAATTTCCCATTAAAATTTTTTAATCAAAAAACATCTATTAAATTATCCAGTTAATAATTATCCAAATAAAAATTATCCATTTAAAAATATCCGTTTAAAAATATCTTATTAAAAATTAAAAATTATTCGTTAAAAATATCCAATTAAAAATTTAAGTTTTTTTTCGAAACAATAAAACATTATAATTAAATATTTCCAGTTAAAGATTTAAAACTTTAAAAACTACATTCCCGAATCCATGTTTTTCATGAAAAATCAATTCAAATTTCATAATTGTAAACGCAAAAATTCAAAAAATCATATATTTGACACGTGATCGTGAACCTCAGTGCAATAGGCTAAGGAATTTTTTAAGTGATGATGTCCACCACCATGCACTGTTGCCAGATAAAATTTGGAAGTCAATAGTACTTAACTAATTTGAGTATAAAAAGTTTCAATATAGAATATTTAATAAAAATCCACCATTAAACCAATCACGACCAGAAATCATATTAAATGATACATAAATCAGGATTTTATTTGCTATAATTATTTAAAATTCAATTGAGTGAAATATGTGTGTAAATGTGTAAAAATGAAGAAATGTTTCAAAATATCTTCACAACTAGACCATTAACTAGCTGTCTTTGTAATCATAATGTTGTGTGATGGATTTGTTTTGAAACGAAAGTTTGAAAATTCATGAATGTCCTGAAAGATATGTATAAGATTAACTTTTTGAATATGTCCCTTATGTATAAGATTAACTTTTTGAATATGTCCCTTATGTATAAGATTACCTTTTTGAATATGTCCCTTATGTATAAGATTACCTTTTTGAATGTCACCAATCCAAAAGATATTAGAGTTAGCTCTTACTCCAAGATGTAAATATTAAAAATACATATAAATCAATTCATGAAACAAAGATTCCATTGAGATAACAGCGTAATATAAAAATTTCTTTAGATATCAGATACAATTTACACAATGTCACTTCAATACCCTCCAAAGTCCACCACGAAGTCCTCATAGGAAATCCCAAAAATACATTAAAAGAAAACTTCATGTAAATCATTGGGAATATATCACTTTAAAAAATCTAATGGATAATCACATTCTTTACATTCTGTTATAAGTTTCTTGATATTATTGAATACATCTTTATCATATGTAACTAACAGTTTATTACGATGCAAAAAATTTAATACAATGTTTCTGTATATGGATAAATGAATATTGATTTTCCAATAAGGCATTTTAATTATCTTAAACCCGAATGCATCTCTTTTATCAAATAAATTACTACAAATGATATGATCCTTTATCTGTAACTTTGTATCCAAATATTCAGCTCCACCCCTATCTGAATTTGTCTGCAATAAAAACAAATAATTAGGATAAAATTCAATGTTTCGGTAATCTTTACATTTACTAAAAATAATTAGGAGTAGTATATACATGTTAGTTTCTGGCTCATTTTGAGAGTATGTTAG
>BMAW01029359.1:0-12063 GCA_019974015.1 Nephila pilipes | reverse complement strand
ATGAAGCTGTATTCATTTAACTTAGATGTAATTATATTATTAGTTTTCTTTTTGTTTTGAGTTAAAAATATCACATATAATATTGTTTTTAAATTGCTTTACATATTTTTAGAAATGTATGCCTCTTTCTTACGTTATAATTTTGTATATTTTAAATTAAGACATTTTTTTAACTAGTAAGGCTCAGTTTTTCATTTTATTTATTATAATTGGCTCAATTAATTCAGTAATATTCGTACTTCCTTTTAATTTAATTTTGGTTTTTTTAATTTTTATAATTATATATATACATAACATGCATGGTTTTATATATCTTTAAAATTAGGATTTAAATAAAACAAGTCGAAGCGAAGTTTAACTGCTGTTTTTATTTCAAGTTTATTGAGAAAGAGGCAATAACATAATGATGATTTTACGCTATATCGGCCGAAGCGGAAATAGCATACGACAATAATAGAAGAGAGAGCTTTTTCACTGTGTATGTTAATTTATAATGGGGATTTTCTGGGAACGTTCTTCACTCACACGATATTCACATGATCTCAGATGTAGGGATTCTTAGAGACTTGACTGCAGACAGAAAGCTTAGTAGGAATTAATTCTAACATATTTACGATTATGAGAAAGTTTATTAAACAAATTTTATGAGTGCGTGATCTAATAAACAAAAGGATAATTTGGAATTGGATCAGGAAAAATAGAGAAATTTAATTATTATTCAGTGAAAATATTAAATCAAAGTTAAGTCATTACACACACATGTATATATATATATATATATATATATATATATATATATATATACATAACATAATTCTGCTTTCCCTTTCGAGTCGTTCGAAATTTGTTTGTCGCTTAACTCCTTGAAACTCAATTAGAGAAAATACCCTTTTTCCGGAATTAAAAAAAACAACAACTGAAATTTCTTTTTCTTACTTCGCGATTTGCCTGTAATACATTCCGTTCTGCGCGTTTTTATGATGTATACTTTCGCTGCTGATATAGTGTTCATTTGCTTCCTTATAATATGTGATAATGTGTAACAGCAAAGCACCAGAAGCTTTTATAAACAACTTTATATTAAATAAAAATGGACTGCGAATTCTTCTTCGCAATTAAATATTCGAACATCGACGAAATGTTTTGTGTTAATATAGAATTTTTAAACATTTTAAAATAGTTTAAAATAACGAACAACAAAGTATTGACAATTACATTTTACTTAAGTTATTACATTATAATTTTTTGGAAATAAAACTTGGCATTATACACACACATACATATATATATATATATATATATATATATATATATATATATATAATGATTCAACTTAAATTTGTAATAAGTTCATAGAAAAAATAATTTAATTTCCAATCTTTTCCTATACTTTGACTCAAAAGTAAAGAGTTCATTCTTATTTTTTGATGCAATTCCAAATTACCCTTTAACTTATGCAATCACGCGCTGATAAAATAGGCTGATCTAGCGTTTTTAACTATTTGAGACCTTTTGGGACTTTTCGAGACCATTTAAGCCCCTCAGATTCCCTCCATCTTATACCACACAAGTTACCTCGTGATCTGGAGTTATCCCTATCTATAAAATTGACAACACGGTAAAATTCTGCCTCTTCTGATGTGACTGAGATGGCAGAGCTACGTTTTCTGTCTTATCCATTTCAATGATGGATACTTATTGCCTCTCTCTCTCATCAAAATGAATAAATAATCTTAAATGAAAAAAGTAGAGTTCTTTTTCATCCGGAATCATTGATATATTTTTACGCTTTTATACATCGATTACGGAGCGTTACACACACGCGCGCGCGCGTGCGTGTGTGTGTGTATATATATATATATATTCATACATACATAATGAATATAAAATACGCCATCCTACGCAATTGTCACAAAAACGATTTTGCAAATCTCTTTTAAATATCTCTATTACTATCATAATACCGAACATTTTCTTACGTAATCATTCTCTTTCTTGTAGCAACAAATAAATATTTATCCTGTGACTACTCAGGGTAATGGCGCAGATTGATTGCAAATTTCATAAATGATAAGATATCGGAATTGTATGTTTGATACGTAAGACATTTCTGACATAGAATATGTTTTATATTTTTTTCTTAATGACAACTTTTTAACTGAATGCAAAGATAAATGGGTTATCATTCGAATCGTTTGCAACTTTCAACTTATCAGAGTTTCAAATTAAGAATATATTACACATCGCGTATCGTTTATAACTATTTTATAAAGTTTTTTTTTTAAATAACAAATAATTTAATTTCTCTTTAGGTCTGCGAAAATAAGTTAAGAATTTTTAGAAGTTTAAGAATTTTTAATGTGTTACCAGGCCAACTGCCTAAGAGTTTTCTTGTTTCATTTTTAACAGCTATATCTGATTTTTTACTGTACATTCAAAATTTATAAAATTAAAATGAGTTCTTAAGCATTTTATATTCAAACTATGATTACAGAAATTTAAATAGATGTTTCTTTAAAAAAAAGTTAATTTATTTTTTAAATAGAATTCAAAAGACGGTAACTACACAAACACACACAAATCACTTTAAACTAACTTAAAATATGAATTTCTAGAAACACAGTTAGTAATTTGCAAACTGCCGAAGCTATTTCCTTATACGTTTAATTTTAATCCTGTTTTCACCCACACAAAGAATATGATCAAATTGTTAAGCCTTTAATAACTCTAAATACCATCTAATGGATGAAAATCACAAAACCCTTTTGTAATACTTTGAATTCAGTTAAGGTTTGTAGAATGAGAATTTCCAATAATTGTATAATCTTGTAAACTTATCCTTTCTTGGGCTACGTGATCTTAGCTTCCGACAATGTTCGCCTTTCACGGAGGATTACTATACATTGAAATTTCTCTGCTAGAGTAACAATGGATTTAAGAAAATTTTGGTAATGTAGAACATTGCCGATGGTTGTGAGGCTTTTGTGGCTTGATAAAATGTATAACCAAGTGCAACAGTTATCATTTCTCTAAAATTTCTTATCAATTGAAATAAAACGCATTTCTTTCGGAATTTTGATTGCTTGAAATAAAGTATTTTCAGTTGTTATAAGTTTGATTACTTTTAAACTAATCAACTGTTTTAGGTAATTTAAGATTAGGTTTAGCTGAGGTATTTCATTTCTTTAATAAACTTTTGTATTTCTCTTGATCTGAAAGAGTGGCAGAAGTAGCCTAGTGGTCAAGGTTTCGTTCAGTCGCGGGTTCGATCCTTGGCCGCTAAAGACCTGCCGTGAAGCCGGGGCTGATGCACGTTAAATCTGTCGGGGCCCAAAGTCTTCCCTAGGTGTGGTGTGGGTGTTAGGAAAGGGGGGTGCCAGGTCAGGTGTCGTCCTCCTCAAAATTACGAGGTCCGTCGCCAATAGCCCTCGTGTTGCTTCTAGTGCGACATTAATAAAAACTAAACTTGATCTAAAAGTGAAATTTTTATCTGTTGAAATAACTGATTTCTCTTAAATTTTTTAATCTATTCCAACAAAACTCATTTCTTTTCAAGATATATTCTATAGAAATAAAAATAATTTTTTGGTTTTATATTTTATAATTTTTCAACCTACCTCCTAAATTTTTTTTCATACCAAATCATTTATGCATCAATTTACAAGTTATAAGGAATTTCATTAAATTATTCAAGTTTTTACAGCATTTGTAAAGCCGCCACTTCAGTTAGTTTTTTTTTCAGTTCAGCCACTCCATAGTAATTATATTTCTTCTTAACTAATAAATTACGCAAAAACTAATTGTAGAAAAACCTATATTATCTTATAATAAAACTGAGATAAAAACTTTTTTTAAGGAATATTTCAATAATGTGTGTATGTGTGCGTTAAGAAGTATAAAGAAATACTTAAAAAAAGGATAAATTTTGTCTCCTTTTTTACAAGTTCTTTGAGAAAATATTGTAATATATTGGGATTAGTTGTATTAATATCATTTATAAAAATTGTGCAATTCTTTTTCTTCATTATCGTTTGAAATTTTTCATTTAGTTGTTTCATGTTAATCGTTTGGTATTATAACTTATTTAAGTTTTTCTGTCAAATCGTTTGGAAAAGAAATAGGCTACATCTCTTGTTATAAAATTACGTACTATTATTTTAAAATTGTTTCTGTGATTATATTTCAATTAAATAAGAAATAATTTAAATAAGAATTCATTTATTTGCGTTCTGTCGTGTCACTGTTAAGCGTTTCTCAGCTTCGGGGTCGCGGTCCTGGAACCAGTTTCATTGGACCGTGAAATCTGCTAGAAACGTGCCCTTATTTTATATTTAAAAGAAAAGAATTAAAAAGGTCATGACATTGCAAATGGGGACTTTGTCACGGTCAAAATACTTACATGAACCAACATCTGACAAATGTTTACTTTTGAGTATTTTTGTTATCAATTGGTCTTGTGTCAAATCGTTAAAGCGTGTTTCTAATCGAATACTCACGCATTTAATTTGCATTAAAAAGTCCATGTTTTCCACAGTAACACAATTTATTCAGCTATGTACGTGAACATAACGTACGCCTCACATGGAAATGAGAAGTATTATCAACATAAGCAATTTTATCGAAGAAAAATACTCCTTATGCGGCCATTCAATACTAATCGATCTACAAGTTTAATATTTAAACGTCAATAAAATTCCATCATACCAGCTGTGTGGAGATATTAATCTTTCTCTCAGTCTAACGATTGTACTAATTTAACAAAATATAACTAGTAATAATAATTATAATAAGTAATGGCGTGCTCGCCACATAATTTTATTCCAAGAAAAAAACAAATGATATATAAACTTTATACTAATTAGAAATTAAAACTGGGTTCTTAAAATTTTTAGTAATGAGAATACTTCATTCAGCAATAATTTTTTAAAAGAATTGTTATATTGATGTTAATAAAGGAATGTTTGTTTAAATTAACTGACATATTCCTAATCCGAAAAATACAAAATTGTAATAGACAACACCTACCTCTACAACCCATTAGTTTTATTATTCATTTAGGTTATGTATTATGTATGTTTTTCGGTAAATATCTATAAACAAATATGCCGTGGAAAGGTTACTAATTTGTTAGAAAGCAGCCCTATAAATAAATTAAACTAGATTTGCTAACAAGGAATTAGCTTTTTTTTTATACTTTCCGGAACATAGAAATACTATTTTTACATAAAGCAATAAAAATGGAATCGTTTTGCAGTTTTAAAGAAATTAAGTGCAAAAAAAAAAAATATCGCAACATTAATAGAATAAAAACATATTATAATATCAGTTCTAAAATGGAATTGTAAATGAGAAAGATGTAGATATTTAAAGATAAAATTTCGATTTATTTATAAAAACAACAACGTAATGTTTCACTTCCAACTCAACTCCTAAAATATTGATAATCAATTTTTCCAAGTTGAATATAACCAGAACATATGTTTATCTCGGCCAACTGCGTTAAAATAGAATTTTTTTTTTTTACTTCTTTAGAATAAGAAAATTGTTTTTCTTCTACCATTAAATTTTCGGAAGTGTTTTTCGATCACTTGAACACTAAAGGAATTGCACGACAAAAACTGTAAACAAACTGTTTAAAAATTATTTTTATGAAATAAATGTTAATATTCAATAGGGTGATATTGACAAAGTTCTTTCTGTGCTACATCTATTTTTCGGTTTAAATATCTTCTTAAAAGGAATTAAGAAATCTAATTATTTCAATTTTGATACGAAAAAGAATGTTAAATTCATTTTTTGTAGTGTTTATTATTGTACTATCATTATTATTTACTTTTTGCTCACATTCCAGGGTTTTTTTTTTTTTTTTTTTTTTTTATGATGAGAATATTTTATCGTTGATTAATCATTCCTACAATGGATATTTTACAAATGTTTTATTTGTTAAAACCTCTAGGTGCAATAATTTAGAAACTAATAAATGTTTTTAGAAATAAAATCTTTACTGCATTTAATTATAATAATTAAAATTATCTTACTTTGAACAATTACATTAGTTTTTAAAAATTACTCAATTATATTTCTGGAAACAAAAGTATTTAATCGCAAGAAATTTATCTTACTTATCGATTAAATCTTTGAAAAATAATTTCGCAGATTGGCAAACAATCAAATGTATACATTTGCGAATGACCAATAAATAAAAGCGTCTTTTCCCAAGTGCTTTGAAGGTATTTACCGCATTTAATTGCGTTATTTTCATAAATTACGCCTGGGATCTGTTTCAAAGCATTGATTGCTGTGAATTTTTTGCATTTATTTGATCCATGTATTGAAAATTAATTTTAAAAGCACAATTGTGATGGTATATTGTTAGAATTTCCTTGATGAGAGAGACATATTCTCTGAGTCATGAAAAAATATTCAGAAATCATATCAACTTGTAAAATATAAGGGAAATTTTTTTAAAAAGTGCTATACAAAGTTACACAAAGAACAGATTTAGCCATCTAAGGTGCGCTTTTTTTTTTGTAATTATCATTAAACTACTCAATTAAATATATAAGATTTAAAGTAAACAAGGAAGTATCGAGAAATGGACAATAGTAAACTTTTCTGATATCAAAATTGAAGGAAACGATAAATTATTAAATTGTAATCAAAATTAAAGGAAACGATAATTTATACGAATATATTTAAGCTAAATAAAATTAAAATTAAAGCAAACGAAAAAATATTAAATTGAATATATTTAAGCAAATGTAATTACAATTGAAGCAAACGATAAATTGAAAAGTGATCTGGCACGACAAAAGTGATCCAACTGAAACAATAGCCTCTTAGGTGGCTACAAAATAATTTGGTATCGATTTATCAAATCTTAAGTTCAGTACTATTTTTTTAATAGTAATATTTTGTTCTGGAGCTTATCACTTTATGTTCGATGAGGTCTTAATATCAGAAATCTTATACAACCAACTAACCTTGCTCTCTTTTAATAACTATTATCTATAAAATACTAATAAGCAAGTATTGGGGAAAAAAACCGTATTTTTTTTTAAATGCTTCATTTTACATCTCCCGATCGTGTCAAGATATTTTTTGAAAATTATATTAATGATTTATAATTATTTTGTAACTTACACAATAATTATAATAGCCGCCAAAATCTTAAATATATGTGTAGGTTTTCAAGTATTTTTTTATCCATTGAATAGCATTGATATATAGATTTAGAAGAATTTATTTTAAAAGTTCTGATTCTGATGTTTGTAAAAGTAATTTAATGTAAGCACTCGTCATTTATGAAAAGGTATATAATTTAATATTAAAATTATTTAATCGAATGAAGTTTTTTACCTTGCATTTCGAGTTTATTGATGCGTCATAGTTTTAATGAAAGAAAATTATTTTGGGCTGTGTGTGTAATTTGTTATGATTATTTCGTTAATCATTATTCGAATCAGAAAAATATAATATATTCATGTACATTAATTAATATAATTAGTTGTACCCGTTAACACACGATAGTCGGGTTCCAAGATTACTAAATCCCAGGTTAAGAGAAGCGCGAGTCACAGTGTTGATACAAGAATAAATTAAGCGATAGTACCAGTTTCGACATAGACATGCATAACGATCATTTGCGTTAAAATCAAAGGGTAATTTTAGTTAATTCCAGAAAATAAATTTATGGTCATGTATACATACGACTTTTACAATATACAAGTCAATTGCTTGTTACCAAAAAGTTACAAAAATATTTTTAAAAAAAAAGTGCTGATGCTTCGGGGGTCTTAGAATGTGTGATTAGAGCCTGTTTTGACATATCTACCTCATCCTCATTATCCTACATCTAGAACGCGTTTAACAATATCTTGTCCTTGCTTCTGATTAATTGATTCGTTTTATTGACGTTACACTAGAATCAACTTGAGCTCTATTGGTGACGGACCTCGTAATTTTGTACCATGGTCAATTGTCGAGGACGACACCCGAGCTGGCACCTCCCAATCCTAACTTCCACACAACGTCAACGGGAGGACTTTGATCCCCGGCAGATTTAACGTACATCAGCCCCGGATACATGGTGGTTCTTTAGTGATATCAGGACTCGAGCCTACAACTCGACGAAAACCCGACGGCAGCGAGTCCGCGACCATGATCACTAGGCTACCGCATCCACCCCCTACTGCTGACTGATCTGTATCAATTGCTGACCCACACTTCAGCAAAGCCATATAATCTTTGTAACTCTTAAATTTCACCTATACAAATGGATTGAATGTATGGCTAATCTCACTGATCGCGAGATATTGAAAATAATCTCTTAACAACAACAAAAATGAACATTTAACTATCTAAAAAATGGTGATCCATATACATAAAACGGGAAAAAAGGAGTATTAATATATATTCTTAACAGTAAATTTTGAAGTAATCCGGACAAAAGATTAATTTGATTTTCCTTAATAGAACAAATTAGAATTAAAACGCCACAATATTTATGAGTTATATCACACGGGATTGCTCATCGAGGGAAACATAATAAAACCACGTGATAAGTAGACTTATGTGTTTCTAAAAACCAAGAGTAATCGAGGATCGATTTCATATTAATAGTAATTTTATTTTTCAGGCATAAAATTCAATTAATACATGCAAATTCTTATTATTTCTAACAATATTTTTATGATAAATGTTGCGTGATATTTACAAATAATTTTAAATTCAATTATATAGGACTCAAGGAAAAATGATGTGATAAAAGTTAGAAGTCCACTTACGATTTAAAATATCCGAGTTCAATTTTGCATTCGTAACGACAGGGGACTGTTTTATCAATAAAGCTTCCAGCCAAAGCCTCGAAGCCCTGTACACTAACTATTCCGATTACAGCAGTCGAGTTCGTTAACGTAGCTTTTCAAAGCTTAAAATAATAATCCCTCCGTATCGAAATGATTGTCCGATATATAAATTTATATCGGTTTAAGGAGATAAAAGCGGGAAAAGTGGTTTCAAATACGTGTGACCTTCTGCTAATATTAAATACGCGTACAACTTTGATATTATGCGAGTAGGTCGATTTATTTTCCATTACTTTACATACAGATATGGGGAAGAAATACGATTCAAGACTTGAAGGAGGAAAAACTATTCTGCAGAAGCAATTGAGTAGAAAATATCGTATTGAGAAACTTTAAAAATAAGTATTGCTATTGAGAAACTTTTAAAATAAAATACCTAAGTATAGTTGTGACAACGTTAGCCAAGTAGTCATGGTCTCGGACTCACAGTCCGCGTTGTTTACGTCGAGTCGTGGGTTCTAGCCCTGATGCTCCAAAAGACCCGCCATGCAGCGGAACTGATGGTCGATTAATCTGATCGAGGTTCAAATCCTCCCGTGATATGGTGTGGAAATTTGGAGAGAGAAGTACCGACGCAGGTGTCGTCCTCGTCACTTAACTGGGCCTCAAAATTATGATTTCCGTTGCCAGTAACCCTCGTGTTGTTTTTCATTGCGATTTTCGTAATACAATCACAAACAGTGAATAAGAATAGTATTGTGGAGGCTATTGGTATATATATATATATATATATATATAATATCGGTAAATAGAAATGTAAAAAACAGATAATGCCATATTAGCCGGCGAAGAATGTAGAGATGAATTTAGTTTTAGTTTAGTTTTTATTAACGTCGCACTAGAAGCATCACGAGGGCTATTGGCGATGGACCTCGTAATTTTGAACCACGGTCAAATGACGAGGACGACTCCTGAGCTGGCACCCCCCTCTCCTAGATGTGTAGATGAAAGGAACATCCAATAGTGTCGTCAACTTCCCAACAACCCTGAGTAAAGAAGCATCTTAGATTTAGAATTAAGTAATGTCATATGAGCATAGTAACAACACGTTGAGCTCCCAATATAGACCAACTTATTCAAGCTGTTTATACTTCTTTCAATGCGTTAAATATCTAAACGTTAAACGATCTTTGTTTAGACTTTGCAGCAGGTTATGGAATGCATTATTCAGGTGAAGGGGGGGGATAAATTATTATAAACTACATCACACCCGAAAAATATAGTGTTTCGATCTTAAGACATGCTCCCGGAATTCATTACTTGAGTCTAAGAATCCATTAACGCAGACCATGAAGCAATAAATAACATAAAAAAATAAATTATATTAAAATATATGATTAAAATAAAAAGTTAAATAAATATTATACTCGTATAGTTATACCAGTAAATTATATTTATTCCTTGAAATTAGCGACAGAGAGGGGAGGGGGAATTTAACTTTTTAAAATAGAACAATGATTTCGATACAAATAATTTATGCAAATAAGACAATCATTTCGATACAGAGGGAGTGATGAGTTGTCGCATATCAACAATATCATTACTGAACCTAATGTTGTTTTCCAAAAAATATATATCTTCCAAAACTTACACACAAATTAAGGTAATTAAAATCGCGATAAGCTTCAAATTTTGCATATTTTTTTATTTTGATGTTAAAAAAGTAGAGGGAGCTTTTGCTGATTCTAAATATGTGTTATTTATGGGAATTTGATCAATAGCACCATAGAAAATTGAATTGAGAAAATATCTGTACTTTCACTTTCTTCCAAATGTCATACTTTTTAGAACTTTGGTCCACTTTCCTAAAAGTCTATTTTATTCATAGTGCTCATATTATTTCGTGTAAGATTTAATTATTTTCTATACAGTGACCGTCATTATTTTCTATTAAAAACACTCTTAATTTTAGAGGTTACACAGTTTTTCTATAAAAAATTTATGTAATAAAATTTAATTTTAAAGAAATTCTACAAGGAAATTATAATTATATATATATATATATATATAACTATATATATATGTTCAAAGTATGGAATATTATGCTTAATAAATACTTTGCAAATTTTTAAGTTATTAACGCAGAAGATTTTTTAATGCAAGATGTACTTAAGAACCAGTACACGATTTACGATATATATATATATATATATATATATATATTGATTATTAACTGTTCTTACATAATTATTAGCGAAAATAAATGGGGTTTTCTTTACGCTAACGAATACATAAGTATACAAATATCTCAATGCTGAAATATAGAACATATTACTTTTAATTTTAAAAAAAGTGATGATTACTTAAACGTGGCATAAAATAAGATAATTTTTTTTGCCAAAAGCGTCTCGGCTATCTTAAAATAAAAGACAATTGTTTTTACCAAAAATAAACCTATAAAAATAAAGCTCGATAGCTTCGCATTTCTTTTATGTCAGTTTTCAGTAAATGTAGTACCTGTTCTTATTTGTTTTTAAAATATTCATAAGGTTTATTTAGTTATTCCGTTTTTTAATTAGCAGGGCTCTACTTTATATTTGTGTCCCAACCCTACTGTATTCTAAAGGTAGCCTTAATAAAAGGTGTTTCATTTCTTTATTATTATGTAGCAAAAGTTTCGAGGGATACTAAAATGCATTAACGAGTATATCGTACCATATCTAACCTTTATACCATGCAGTACAAAACTAATCTTTCTCTTACTTGTGAAGAATTGCTAGTGTCGTATTGCAATCGCTCCACAATTCTTTAATGATACAAACGGAAATGTAATATGTTTGATGTATTAGCACTGGTGACGCAATTCGAAGCACTATTAGTTATCTTGGAAAATGATATTGTGATGTATTTTCTATAACGTTTGATTGGTAAAGCGAAATATAGCTTTATGGTATTCTGAACTTTAGGTGTAATGAAAGATACATGAATCACTTTATATATATCACAGTAGTCGCATGTATGGGGCTATCATATATATATATATATATATATATATATATATATACAGTTGAAATTGATTTTTCTCCCATCTGATTACAGCAGCTATCTCAAGAATTTAATTTAGTTGAAAGTCTACCTGTCATTTTCGTCAGAGCATCGAACTTTTATGTAATAATACATATAATCCGACTATAGATATCATCTAGCAACAACCGACGAATCCGTTGCGCCAATTTATTCTCTATAATGCGAGAGG
>BMAW01029356.1:38387-49222 GCA_019974015.1 Nephila pilipes | reverse complement strand
AGATGCTTTCTCAAACTGTGAACTTTTTTATATAAAATATTTAGCTTCCGAGTGTTATATGTGTAATAACGTTTATTTTAGGACACTGATAAATAAAAACTGTTCTTCAAGAAGTGACAGAAACGTAGTGTTATTTCCGGTAATCGAACAATTTAGAGCAATGTGTGTAAAGTACTTCCAAATAATCAATTTCTCTCTTTCCGGAATCGAAGTTCTCATTTCCGCTTTCTATAGAAACTGTTAGAAACCTAATCTTTCTCTCTCTCTTCTCTTTTTCTTTTTAATTTCTTCAAGTTTCCCATTTCCTTAGAGCCCAACTAAAAGAATAAAAAGTTATTTCCACCTATCACGCAATGACTTTGATGATACAGTTTTAATGAAAAATAAAACGCAGAAGAATCATTTCGCTTTTCTATTATTCGTTACATTTCTGTAAATGTTTTAAATGAAACTCAAGTACTTGAACAGAACCTTCGATAAAAATGAAAAAATCAATTCTGAAAATTAGTTCTTATCACTTATATTTGAAACAATAACTTCCTTTTTGGTCTTGATTCGGTTCTTTTTTTTTTTTTTTTTTTTTTTTTTTTTTTTGTTATATTCGTGCGAAAATTAGAAAGAAAAAACTAATAGTTTTCAGACACATAAAATGAAACAATATTTTTGTTTCAGAGTAATATGTAATTATTTTTCTTTTAAATGTTACTCTTCATAATTTGTTTGTAATAAAAATTTTGAAGTTCTATGAGGCTCCTTTTTATTAAATTCCTATTATTAGCTCATAATCTCCTTATATATATCTTGTTCAAATTTTCAATCGTTAATAAAATACTTTTTATTCATCCACTCAAGTTCAAATACATTTTTTTAAACTTGTAGTCGATGATACTTGAGGTTAATACAGTTTTTTCAAATATTACTTCATTAATTAAATTTAATTGGGGGATATGCAGTTTAGTCCAACTACTTGGCGTGATTTCAAAAATAGCCAAACTTGACGATTTTTTTCTGGCTGAACGTTAAGTCAGCAAAGCGGACCAGGGTAGCCACATTTGGCAAAATACCACCAAATAATTCTTGTCGTCGAGGGTGATTGGGCTAAACTGCATTCCAACCATTTAATTTATCGGATAAATTAAGAAATAAGTCAATGCTTCTATTATGTCATTTGTCTTGCAATGGCAAATTTGGTAGAGCTTCGGCGTAAAATCTTCATGCCTTCGGATCGAATCTCGTCGAAGCATGAAATTTTTTTTATTTGATTTTGAAATATTTAATTTTAGTTTTACATAGGAGAAAAAAAATTTCTCTTATATAAGATATTTAGTAGGATATAAATTTAGGAATAAATACCTTCAGAGACGAAGCGTGTAGATCGCTGAAAAATTTTTCTTTTGCCACTTAATATTGTGATTCTGTCATATGTATATACATATTTATATTAATTGTAATTATTTAATAAAAAGTAACTAAAATAAAAATTTTCTTCGTTGACCTAAGTAGGAATTGACTTTAAAAAAATGTATATTACTTTTATAACTTTATTTCAAAAATTCCAGAATAAAAAAGTCTAAGTAATTTATTTCCTGTACCTTTTATTAAAAAAATATATACCTGATGACCCAATTCATATCCACTTAAACTAATTAAAAGTCCTTTTAACACATCAATCAATAACTCCCGAGACTAACATTGAAAACAACATTTTTTTTGCAAATTTTTTTTTTATTCATCAACATAACACCTTTTGTTAATCACCTTTTAGGCTGATACAATCGTTTCAACGCTTTTTTAAAAAATGATTTTTTTTTTTTTTTTTCCCAATTTTTTTTTTTTTTTTTCGCAAGAAATCTTTTTTGTTGCGAGTAAATAGCGATAAACAGCTTTCTGAATCATCGACTCGTTGCTGTTTTTGTTCCATCGAAAGCAATCGCGGCACCCACTTGGAAAAAACCTTTTTCACTTCACTTCAAAAAACCTTTTTCCTGGTCCGATCGACTTAAAATTTTGACACGTTTCAAGCAAAGGTTAGTACTCTAGAAAGACCTGGTTACTCGTTTACTACGAGCGCCATCTCTGGGTTAGTCTCGGGAGTTATTGATCGATGTGTTACTACTTTCATCCATCTTTTTTACATCGTTGAAGAATACATAACATGGTCTCTAATGCGTTTCCCTCTTCAGCTAGCTCTTTGGGGATTCTTATGACGATTTTATTTTAATGAAAATCTCTTCCAATGGATGAAACGTGACTTCTAAGAAAAAGTTAGAATTACCGTAGTGTAGTGAATAGGTCTGATGAATTTACTCATATTGCTGAAGTTTGTTGGTGGTAGCCTTAGTGAGATTAAGTTATCAATGCGAGACATCTGTATCCCACATACACTGAGTTTGGAACTTTATGAGTGAACGTAGAATGTATTTACACAGGATCAAGGATTAGAACTCTTAAGTAACACTGTACTGAAGACTCGAACCCAATTGGTTTAGATACACAGATAGAAAGTGATAGGGAATGATTGTTGATTTCTCATGAATCTGAATAAAATAACTTGGTTATTATTATCGAATGACTTTTTATTCATTTGACTCTTTATTCGTGACTGTTTTAAATCAGTTTAATAACAACAGCAGAAGGAAATAGTACTCGCAGTGGGATGTTGCAAATATATTTTTTCAAAGAAAACTAAAAGAAGCAATGAAAGTAAGAATACAGAATTTTTATTCAACATGACTTATTAAAAATAATTACTTTACTTTAATAAAAATAGTTCTTTGACGAAAAAAAGAAGTAATTCAATATTTGCTTCATCATGATGTATCTTATCACGCACATATCTCTTATCAAAGGTAAGTTTAATTTTTTATAGACATGGTGACGAAAACGATATAACTATTTGTAATACAGATTAAGAAAAAAAAAAGGAAACTTATCGAAGAAATCCATATTGTGCATTCTCTTGATTAGTTTCAAATTAATGAAGTCATATTCTATAGAAGTTCAATAGCACCTGTCACGTGATTCAATTAGTTTCAGAAAGAAAAAAAATCTGTATATCACTATCAATCATTTTGACTGATTTTGTTTAACTTATGCTGCATCTTTGTTGCTGATTTCTGAAAAAAAGGGTTACTTCACAAGTATTTAATATTTTATTTTTTATCATAATGAGAAGTAATGTTAGTTTTCGTTACAATATTACTTATTTTGAAATTATATGTTTAGAACATTTATTTTAAAAATATTCACTCTAAGTACACTAAAAATTACAAAAAGTGAGAGCATAAAACTTTTAAATGCATTTTTTTTCAGAAAAAAAAGTAACAAAAATGAGTTTTAAAATTATTTCTTTCTTGTATTATTAGATTAAATTTTTGAATTTTTGAATTTTTTTTTTGCATAAAGAGTATTTCAAAGGAATAAAAATGAATGCTTAGTAGTTTTCCATTGGATTTCTTAATATAGTTTGAAATAAAAAAAAATAAGAATTAGAGGTCAAAGAAAATTTTAATGTATAATGCTGGGCTTAATTGAAAAGACGAAAAAGAGGGGGGGAAAAGATTATCTTGAATATAATTATGTAGAAAACTGGTTGATTTCATTTATTTGGTTTAGATCAAAACTGATGAATAATGAAATAACGAGTTGTAGAAAAATTATTTTTAAATTTACCATTAACAGAATTTCGAGAACGAATTGAGAAACTGATTAATATTTCCAATAATTTCATCCCCCAATAAGTACGAATAATCGGCCTTATTTAATAACAAAAGCAATACTGATCGATTTATTTCTATGAATCCTTAAAAGTAATTTTTATTTGTTCCATATTGGAGTAAAAGAAGAAAGTGAACGATTATTTTCGTTTTTTTTTGGTGTTTTAGTATAAGTAGTTATAACTATACATGAATAATTATATAAAAATGATGATGTAATATTTTGAAAGATAAAACAAAAAAAAATTACAAATTTTTCATTGGTTGGTTTATTTATTTATTTATTTTTTTGATTTAGATTTTATTAACGTCGCACTAGAAGCAACACGAGGGCTATTGGCGACGGACCTCGTAATTTTGAACCATGGTCAAGTGACGAGGATGACACCTGAGCTGGCACCCCCCTCTCCTAACATCCACATCACACCACAGGGATTCATCGGTTGGACAGACTTCATTTAAGAGCTGTGAAACAGTCGAATTATAGTAATCTAAAACTATTTCTTTGTATTGGACACTTCTATATTATCATTGGAATTTCATATATTAGTTTCCATCAAACATTATATTTATTAATAGTAAATAACAATCGAGGCTTTAACGAACGCAAAGTGTTTGAAACCACCTTCTTCAAAGCGAATCGCATTTGACCATCTGTGTGCTCTTATTCGGGAGGTTTACACCATTCATGCAGCCCTCTTCCCATTAGCATGTACGAGTACGTATTGATCCCATTTAATTCGAGTGTCTTTCATTAAACTAAATGGAACGTTACTATTCACTTTACCTCGGTTACAATAAGCACGTCTTTGCAACCAAGGCAAGATGTTCAGCTGCAGTTTGGTCTCTAAACGCCTCGTGTATCACTTGCAAAACATCAGACACAGTGTTACCAGCGCGTGGGTTGTCTTTAATGAATATAAATACTCTCAATGAATTCTATCGTTACCTGACTTGCAAAGGATGTCTAATTTCTTTTAATAATAAGTAATTGTGATTGTTATTAATGTCGCCCTTAGAAGCAACGCGAGGGCTACTTCCGACGGACCACATAATTTTGAAGTTTGGTTAAGTGACGATGACAACATCCGAGCGGGCGCCTTTCCCCCCGAACTTCCACAACACACCAACGGGAAAACTTGGAACTTCAACCAAATTTAACGTGCACGGAGTGTCTTTAGTGATATCGGGGCCCCGTCCACGTCCTTTCCAACTAAATTAAACGTGATTAGACAAATTAGATGAAGATAAGAAGTATGATGAACTGAATTATGGAGAGTGATATATAAGAGAAATAGAATTGAATGGAATAAGATAGGAGACAGGTGATGACTACAGAATCATAGACATTTATAAATGAGAATGAATTATTGTAATTAATCGTTTGTAGTAAAATAGGTTAGAAGTGATTCCTGGTTAGAGTAATGAGATTCGAACTTGTTGTATTCTTAGCTTATCAACTCACTCGGTGCGAGTGTTGATAAGTTCAGACTTTATCATTTAATTATCAGCTAGGATTAAAGTGAGTTAAGAGAGATGTGAGAGATAGCGACCTTACTGATTCTGTGAAGGTAGTTAATAAGTTGTGTTGTTTTTTTTCTGATATTTCTTCAAATGAATTTGTGACCTTATTGATTGCTTAAAATAACTTTATATTTCTGGAGAATTAAAATATGAAGAACAATCCTTGCAGGGTCAATTATTGAACATGTATAAAGGAGGCTTAGCTTAAGAATTATAACCATTAATTACAATGGTCAAGTGCAAAATTTTAATTGTTAAATTTATATAATTATTTCTTGTGAATGGCAACGGTCTTTTCTTGATATTTGTTAGATGTTTTTGAAAAGAGATACCGAAATAAAGATTCAGCGATTATGAAAATACAATTTGTTGAATTGAATTGAATTTATTATCCATGCAGTTATCATGAATTTTAGTTAAAACTACTTCCAATCAAAGAAGTATTGTCAGAAATTCGTTAGCGTCTGTAGCATTGTTATCGTTTTGGCATTTTCGGAAAAATTAGGGGTTGGCCTGCTGGATCAGAAGCTCTTTAATTGTACAATTGTTATAAATGAAGTATATTTCAAGAATTATAACAATTTACTGTGATTATTATGGAAACGTGATAAGTTTTAATCATTCATATGTATTTCTAAGGTATAATATGTCAAATAGTTTGTATTAAAATATTTACCATGAATGGTTAAAATGTATATTAAATTCCGTTCCCCTGGATTTATTTAAATATTTAGCTGTAACATCCATATCTGGTAGCGTAATATTATCTAGTTATATGTAATCAATATACTAATTTAATATTAACGATGTAATATTACTACTTGTTTGATAAGCCTTAAAATTTCGCAGATGAACAACATGATACGTTTTTGGAAAGTTCTAAGCGGGTCGCACATTCACTGAATAGGAATTAAGTTAATACTTTTGAGGCCTTATTTTTTACTAAACAAATTAATACCCCACCCCCCACACACTAGCATATTATTGTTACATTTATCAAACCAAATTTTGTGTTAATAATATTGAAAGTAATTAAAATTAAAAATCTTTTTCTTTTTCATGCAAATGTCAATTAATGTTATGATTTAATGCCGTTTGAAAATGTTTATCATCCGTGTTAAAAGGTGAGGGATGTAATCATCAACAATGTCAAAATGAAAAAAAAAAAAAAAATTAAAAGGAACATTGAATTATTAATTTTTTTCTCTTACAAAACGATGAATGGGTCTCACAGAATTTGCATAAAAAACTTTTAATACTGAAAGCAAACGAATTACTAACAAGGGCTTACAAGGGTTTTTTCACTCAATAACTTTATAAAAAACATCCAGCAAACAAAACTATCAGCTAATTTTGTATCAGATATTAGATTATAGCTTCTGAACTTGTTATCGAATTAATATTTCATTCATTCGTAGTAATTTTTTTCATACCTTTTGCAAACAAACAACGTGTAATATTGCGGCACTGCCAAGCATTAATTTAAAAAAAAGAATTATGAATTAATTTTTATCATTGATGTATAACATTTTTTCCTTGAAAGATAAAAAGTATCTGTCGTAAAATGTTAATTACTACTATTAATAACCAAGATTTCTGGATAAAACTTATTCTGCATATTAATTGAATATATAACTTATAGCTATTAATATAGATTTATTTGGCAGATTCAGATTGAAGTAACCATTAGCATATAGGAGATAAGAATTCAATCTGTAGGGTTCTAAGTCAAAAAAAATTGGAGAAATGTGTAACTCTGGATGATTAACTACGTAGAGAAGTCTGAAGGATAATAAATAAAAAAAATTCCATCTTGATTATTTTTCAGCGAAACTTAAAACTTTACGACACGTGGGACAACTTTTAAGACTTTACTATATTGCGGGTTACTTCAGTCTATGGCTTCCTGAATCCAAACTAATCAACATTAATAGCTATAATTAACAACATTATGTTCCTAAAGCTCAATTAATATACAGAAGAAATTTTATCCAAATATCTCCGTTATTTCTGAGTAATAATTAAACTATAACGATATTCTTTCACACATTTATCAATAGTAATTTTTTTATATATGTCGTAAACAAAACAAAGGTACTAGCAAGCATTTATTTTAAAATGGATCATAAAACACGTTTTTGTCATTGACGAATAATGCTTTTTCCTAAAAAGATAAGGTATCTGCAACAGCATGCAACTGTTCTGTGGTTATTTGATACGGTTGATCGAAATTATTGATGCTTGTTCCAATCGATCGGCGGAGGTGTTTGATTCTGTCTATTAATAGAACGACTCGCTGGGGATGTTCCAGACCTCGAAATACCTTCATTCATCCGGTTATTTCTCATCTCGGGAACCATTATTCTGACAAGGAAACGCGAGGAACGAGTTGAGTAATGAATAGTAATATCAGTAAAGAGAGGGAAATCGAAAGGGTTCTTGTAATAGTAGCTCAAAAACGACGGTTTTTGTTTAATTAAACTACGAAGCAAACGCGAAAAATAACATTCAGGTTGCATGTAAATTCTTTTCTTGCACAAATAATTGAATAATAATTGCCTTTTTAAAAAGTGTTATAAATAAATTTGAATTGCTTGTGTAAGAAATTTGAACTAAACAACGTTGAATTATTATTATTTTTTTCATTTAGTGTATGATAATTTTTTATTCTGTAAAAATCTTCGTCTGAAAGAGCTATTGCTTCAAATGTGTAATTATTTTTTTTAAATATTAATTAAAATGAATAACTTAAGCTTCTAATGAAAATATATTCTCTGAGTTCATTTCCGAAAATATTTAAACTGTATGGTAAAGTGGTGGATATAAGTGGTTTCTGAAGTTTTATTTATTACTGAGAAATAACTGAGATATCTAGCTAAAATTTACTGTGCACATTAATGAATCCTTATGTACATAATGTTGTAAATTACAGCTATTAATGTTGATTTTTCTGGTTTCAGGATGCCGTAGATGGGAGGGTAACCAACTGTGCCATAAAGTTTTAATTATTATCTAGGGGCATCGTAATGCTTTAATTATTACTGAATAATAATCAAGATAGAAATTTCATTTTTATTTATTATTCTTAAGATCTCTCTACATAGTCGCCATCCTGAGTTATACTTTTCTCCCAATGTTTCTTGACAAATAGCCGTCAATGTAGAACGAAGTAGAGTGAACTCTTAACTTCTCAATACTGCAGATTATTTCAATCCAAGGCGAAAATAGTTTGTGCCAGCAACAAAGTAAAGCAAAATTTATAACTACTATTATTTATATATTTATATAGTTTTGCTTAAGCGATTGTAAAATACATTTAAGCTTATATTTAGTGAGCTGTAATATTTTAAAATATAAAAATTGATTGTAATTGAAAAAGCAGTCAAAATTAATCGTCGTCATAATTTTCCATTTTTAAATTTGTGTTTTGGTGTACAGAATAAAGAATGCTCTCTGCTTTTAATATGCATCTAATTGGCTTGCAGTATTTCAATTAAATACCCTTTGTTAATATAAATAAATAACTGTCAGCTCATTAAAATGATGGAATAAATAAATACTGGTATTATTTCATATTTAAATGGTTCCATCAAAACGCTGATTTTTAAAGTAAGAAAAGGAAAGAAGGGAAACACACACACAATAATTCTTGAATTATAGAAGGACAAATAATCAATTCTTAATTTGTCTCTTCGTGATCTTCTTATTAAATATTTGATGATATTAATTATTATCTTGAGTCTTAGTAAGATTATGTTTGGTTCATGAACTGTTATGAAATTAATCATTCCAACTTAATTGTGGACAGTAGTACATGACCACGAATCATTCACAATGGCACGGTTATGTCAAAAGTCACGCTGAAAGCTAATTTATCAATTTTAGTTTGAAATAGCATATCGAAATTAATTATAACTCCGAAACATCATGAAAAATATTGTTATACGTTACCACTCAACAAAGGCATCTGATAAAATTAAGGGGAAAATTTGAAGTATCACACTTGCGTGATAATTTATCGTGGGGCTTAAAATATTTACAAAAATGTAGAACCGAAATACAATGAGAAATATACTTTAAAATATAACGCTTTAATACATACAGAAACCCATTGTGAAACTTGATCACATATATATTTTAATGTTAGCAGATGTAATAAATCGTCGTATGAATTTGAAAGACAATAGCAACAGTTGCTTAACAAAGATTAAAATAAGTCAGGAACTATAAATAATTTCTCATACTATACTCAATTTATAAAAAAATGCATTTGGTTCCAAACATAAACAGTAAAAGTAAATAAAATAATATTCATTTAAATAAAAACATTGTTTTTTTACAACAATTATAACAGACTTAAAAATCCAACAAGAACTATATAATTAGTTTTAAGTTTACGTGGGGAATACAGAAAAGCTTAACTATTCATAGAAATGTAGGTTTATTTCAAAGAGAAAAGTATGAGAAAAAGTAATGGCAGTATGACAGTTTTATTATCTCATTAATCCTACATAATTATCATAACAGGATTTAGATGTTCGTAGTGAAATTTAATGTTTTATATAACAACGGTATTTTTAAGAGAGGTAGATTATTATATCTTTTACTTCAGAGCAAAGATATTCGCTTTCCCTCGTTTCAAGAAAATTTTTATGTTTTTCTTAAAATAATTTTTGTTTAATTTCACTGCTAAATATTTCAAAAAAGGCATTCCTGTATACGAAGAGAAGAAACAAATGAGTTATAGTTAACATAAAATAATGAAGTTTAAAAAATATTATTCTTTCCCTTAATGGGAATTTACTATACAAAAAATAAATGGATTAACTATACAAGGAAAAAAAAATCATTACAAACTTATATCAAACAAACTTAGTTTTCTTGCTCTTTGAAAGCAAAATATTTTCCATATAGACCTTAAAACATAATATATATATATATATATATATATATATATATATATAAGTTTTATTTTTATTTTAATAATATAAAATATGTAATATATATATGTATAATAATAATATATATATATATATATGTATATATATGTATATATGTTTATATAATAATAATATATATATATATATGTATAATATGTATATATATATATGTATATATTTTATAAATATAATATATATATATATATATATATATATATATATATATATATATATATATATATATTAATAATTGATTTTTATTCAGAAGTCGTCTTTTTCTTTTATTGTTAATATTGATAAGTTCTTTCTTTTTCTATGGAATACTTTGTGTGTGAAAATAAAAATGATTTAGGAATTTGAAGGAGCTATTTTCTTTTCTTGCTAGTAATTGCTCCTGCGGAACTTGAGGCTCGGAAATACGCTTCCCTTACGATAATTACTATTCATTTTGAATAATTCTACTTTTTCAAGGACTTAACAGGAAAAAAACGATAACATATTTTTAAATGAAATTACGTATGCCAATTTCAATTTTTTTTTTTTTTTTTGCTTTTATTTTTAACCTCCGTTTTAATTATTTATGTGGTATCGTAAACTTACAATGTATAACGAATTGCTAGGTCATTTATTAGACTAAGTGGTAAAGAAAAATTAA
>BMAW01029356.1:0-29393 GCA_019974015.1 Nephila pilipes | reverse complement strand
AATCATTTCTATTTGCATCGTTTTATTCATAAAAATGTAAATAAGTATTGACTAAATTGTTGCTAGCTGGTTCCCCTTATGCTATATTTTTAATTTGTTTCTATATTTTTATCAGTACATTTAATGTAATCTTCTTTATTACAATTTGATTACCTAACAAATTAAATTTTTATATGGGATAACAATATTTACAATATATTAAAATAATAAGTATAAAATAAATAAAAGTTTTAACTAAAAAGAGCTTACCAGGATCATCATATCTATGGAAATTATGAAAAAGACAATCTCATTTCAAAAACAATCAGTAATTTCTTTTTACCGTAGAATAGTTAAAATATATATATATATATATATGATATATATATATATATATATATAGTTTAAGTAGACAATAATACTCTGTTTAGATATTAAAATAAAAGTAGACATTAAAATATTAAATTAATTATATCTTGACAATGTAAATGTACTTTAAGCGAACTAAATGTAGTTATTATAATCACAATGTATTATAATGTTATTCATTTGGATCCAATATCCTTTATTTGTGCCCACGCATTTATGTTGACGCTGTTTTCTTTGAAAAATAACATTTTAGTACATATTAATTGCAAACCCTTTATCTGTCAAAAAAATAATGTAAGTTGAAATACGGAGAATCTCAGAAAGAAAAGTTTTGTTCTAAAATTTCTAAGTTAAGCAAAAGAGCAATATTAAATAACAAAAAAGAGTACATTACCATGTTGCCAATCTATGGCGTAATTGAAATAAGTTCCAATGCTGTGCAGGTCCATAGCCGCAATCATCAGTAAGTAGCATCCCATGCAGAAATCGGCAAATGCCAAATTGCACATCAAGAACTTGGAGACGCTGTTGCACGCTCCTGTGCTCATAAGCACGACCATGACAGCTACATTTCCCATGACTGACGTCACCACAACAATCCAGACAACGACTCTCAGCAGCATGTTGCCCATGACGTCTTCACAAGGGTTGAAAGCATCTGGAGACGGAAAACACTCAACATCTCTGTAGTTCTTGGACAACTGTCCACAGAAGGCTTCCAACTCGACTTCGGAAATCACAGCAACTGTTGTTCCGTGAAACACTCCTTCAAACGGATTGTCAGGCACATTTTTCTGAAGTACCGGCTTGCGTCGCTTCAGCTGTAAATGGTTGCCGAAGTAGTCTTCCGAATCAGACATGTTTAGCCAATAATCTTGATAGAATACCGTGTTTTGCGGTTTCGGAACTCCACCCCATTCAGCTCTACGACGAATGACTTTCTTGGTCTTGATCGGCATTGACTTCTTGAGATGTATTATTTCTCCGTTACTCATTGTCGTGTATATATGCTCCTTTGGGTGACGTTTGTGATGCTTGCCCCAAAAGTTTGCCAGTTCAAGACTTGATTCGGTTTGGGAGCTTACCGTATCGGTTTCATCCACTAGATTTATCCATTGCTGTTTTCTAACGAACAAACCCTCTCGTTTGCGCAGTTCTGTATTGTCCTTTGATTTCTCAGTAGTTGACATTGGAGTAGTTGTACTAGGATTCTGGTTGCAATACATTTTCTGGACATTTTCTCTGAAAGCCACGTATTTGGAGAACTCTTCTGGATCGTGAGTGGCTGGGAACTTGAAAGCGCAGCAGTGATAAGGATAGGTCAGATGTGCTTCCTTGATATACTTGAAGTGGTACACGGAGGGAAATACTTTCAATGGATAGACGTCAGATAATCGGAGTACTTCAAGTTCTTCCAAACCCTTGGTTGGCAAGTAATTGATGCTGGTTTCGGAAAGATCTCTAAGAGAGAATAAATTTGAAATTATAAAAACGCTGAATCAAATATCTTATAAAAGTTAGATGTTAAAAGTAAGAAAAAAAAATGGATGAATATAAAGAAATTTAAAAGAAAATATTACTTTTATAGTTTATGAAAAGAACTATTTTGGTATAAGTTATAAGATAAGAAAATACATCGAAAGAACATATTATTCAGATATTGCAGAGCCTCATGCATAATCAATCGAGCTTCGTTTTTGATAAAGAAATTTGATTTTAGAAATGTTCTGTATACTAGGCAAAAATCGGGTCTTGGAGGAGTTTCTCTTTCCAGTTCAGATTATATGTACTTGAAATCGTGAATGAGGTGTTTCATAAAGGGAGAATTTTGAAGGATCCAGGTCTCATTTCTGAAATCCAGACTTTACCTAAGGAATTTCTTATCTAGAAATATTTGCATAGGAAAAGAAATTTCAGGTTTTGAAGGAATCTTTAAGGTAAAATCCATTGAATATATAATAAATTCCCTATTTATTATCTCGATACCTACTAGTTTATCATGAAAATATAACAATACCATATGGTTTAAGATAAAAACTTTAATGGCTTATAATTTTTAAGAGCTGACATTTTAATATTATTGCACATTTATTTCACGTCATTTAACATTAAATATAAAAGCTGAATGAGATAGAGGATTTTATAATGATAGAGGATTTTAACTTTTTTTTTTAAATTCACATTAAGCATCACGTTTCCTTTTTTATGTAATTTTTGTTAATTCTTGATTATATTTGGAAAAAGGATTCTTCCTATTTTTTTTAGATAAAATATTTTTAATAAATTCAATCACATTTGTAATTTAAGTAGCTTTGTTATCAATTTTATTAAAAATATATTTAAATGATTAGCTTCTTATGTTTGACAAGATTTTTTTTTTTTATCAAAAACTATATAAATAACTTGGCTTTGAAACGCATTTTGAATTATGAAAAAAAAAATGCCGTTCATTTTTACAGGGAATGTGAGAAACCCAAACCATATTAGCATTATCCAATTACAGATGATTAAACGTTTCCTGATCAGCAAATCAAGACGTTAAATGATCCGTTTATGAATAAAGCGCTCCGCGTAAGGAGAATATGTGAGAGAATTTCTGCATTACGGCATTTGATTTCATTGTGCAAAGATTCATAATGGTTTGTTATGACTCGGAAGTATCATTAGGAAGAATATGCGTAATGGAGAATTATTGGCTTTTTAGAAACAGGGTAGACAATCTTGGATGCAACGAGGTCCGTAAATAATTCAAGATAAAGTTTCAACGCTATTGAAACAGTTTCTGAACTCTGTAACTATTGTAATTCTGGAACTCGAAAACTATAAGGGGGATCGCTGGACACGGCCATAAATGTATAAAAACTGCTTATCAAGATCTATGTACTGCAATAACTGCAGGATGTCTACTGCTCGTCAGTTAAATCTAGGGCTTGTAGCTGTCACTAGAACTCTGTATCTGAATTGTATATAGAAGGCTTATGGAAAAGACTTTTGTGTCAGGTCAAGTGTATATGTTTTACTGTCTTCACAACAAATGAGGAATCACTTTAATTGGTGCAAAGCACACTAGAACTGGAGTGAACTTCAATGGACCCATGTTCTTTTCACTTTTGAGTCAATGCTTAATTTAATGAAAATAATGATCGATGGAGGTATGCCCATACACATTTTCAGCATAGATCTGTGACTGGTCAAAGATTTCGAGATGAGAGGTCTTAAGAGTCTTATGTAAGACATTTCAGAATTGCATGTGAAACTTGATATATATATATATTTATTTATGGACGATAATGCTTGTTCACATCGTGCACTCTTAGTTACAGAATTCCTCAAAAAGGAAGCCATTGAGCGAAAATCGTCGCCAGCAAAGTTTTTTTTTATTTAACCCGATAGAGAACTTAGGGGGACTCTGTTGGAAAAGTAGTTGCACAGAGGTACTCTCCTTTTAGAGATATAATGGCTTTGGAAACTATATTGCTTAAGGGGAAGGGAATTTAACTGTCTCCTCTCCCAAACTGTGGTCAACAACATTATTGCCAACATTAAATCACATTACGACAGGAGTGTACATCAGGGGTGTTATCACATTAAATTCCCAAGCCTTAATTTTTCTGAGTTTTTTTTTCTGAATAATCTCTATCGCACATTATTATTATTTTTATTGTTTCATGCTATATATAATATGCATCGTTCTTAAATTTTTCCTTTGTGTTTATGTGCGGTAATGTTACGTATTATTCTACAAAATTTTTTAAAATGATGATTCACAATTTTTGAGAAATCTAGGATTTCATGCGTGTAAAAGTAATTTTTGACATGAACATATTCATAAATTGAAAGAAATATTTGATGTGTTTTTTATGAAAAAAAGACGCTGCAAAATTTGAAATTTGATCTTTACTTTTAATGATGCTGTTAGGAAACTCACATAAGACATTTTTTTTTTATTTTAATCTAAATAAAAAAGATAATACATTCAAACATTATTTTAAAATTTATGTTACAAGGAACAATTTAAATGTGCATAAAAAAAAGGGACAAAATATTTCAAAAATGAAGAGAATTTAGCATTTGTGTCGTTTTAACGAGTAGATATATGTTTTAATCACAAACTATTGAATCTTTTGTAAAATTCTATTCATTTAAATATATTCGAATGTTTGAACTAAATTCACAACCAAGAGAGGATTGCTACGCAATACAGAGAACTCCCTCCCCACACGTATTCATACAATCTAAAAATATTTCATGTTACGTACAAATATTTGGCACAATTTAATATCAAAGTTAAACAAAGTTTTTTTTTGCAGCATTATTTCATTCTATATTCAAACAACTTCAAATTTAAAAGAGATGTTTCAGAGGAAAGTTATAAACGTAATATATATCTGAGCTGCGTATGAACTATTTGTCTGAAAGCATTGCTTTTGTTTCGAAATACTTTAAAACAGTTATTCAAAACTAGAGTCAGAATTTTTAAGAAGTATATCTCAGAGGTGCATTATTTGAGCTGGAAGTTTCTTGAATGGTTTTGATACAAAAGCAGAAGAAATATTTCACAATAATTTTAAACAGAAAAGTATACAAAAAGAAGTAATTTGTTTCCAAGGATGGGGCTAGAATTTTTAATCGATTGTTTTATACATGTGAACTTATAATAATTATTTTATTGTAATGCAAAGTATAGTAATTTTAAGAGCTATAAAAGTTTCCTCACTTTAATTCTACATTAGTTATTTTCTGCGCTTGAAGAATTTTTTGTAAGTCTTGAATATGAAAATTAAGATATGGTTTTAGTGAAATATTTTGACAAGCTTAATTTTTTTTATTCTATTAAAGGCTGAATATGAAATAAATAAAACTTTTCTTTTTTTATGTAGAGGGGAGGTCAATATTAATAGAAATTCATCGTTTAATTTATTATGTACTGAATTTAGTTTCCTTATTTTATATAATTTTAGGATAGTAACTGTACATATTTCAGACAAAAGGGAACAACGCTGGTATGTGATTTATTGAAAACGATTTTCAATTATTCTATTTTTTTTCGTAACTTTAGGTTTTCAAATTTTTTTGTTGAATTTGTACCAAATGTATAACATTGTATTGTATTTTTTGTGAAGATCTCAAATAAAATATTAAGACTTAAGGATTTACAGCATCTTTCTGGGAAAAAGTATGGTTCCAACAATATGTTTATAAAAATGCATAATTTTGAAAATCAGGGTGCTGCAAAGGTAAAGTTTCAACTACGTTTTTTTTTTAATTTTCTTTAAATAAAACTCTATAGCTTACGCATGCAAATGAAATGTTTTTTTTTTTGTTTATTGAGATAATCTTAGTTATCAATCACAGTCCCCGATATAGATAACTTAAGGGAACTTGGCACCTTTCAAAAAATGCCGAAAATCGATGAAAATATCAATTTTTCAATTTTTAGCTCAAAATGTACCTTAATACCTCTGGTATAACTGTGCGAAGTTTTGAAACAATCTGATTGAAAAAATAGTACAATTTAGATTAAGCATATTTTACTTCATTTTATATTAGATATTGAAATTAAGTAGCAAAATAAATTTTACAAAATATTTTAAATTTTCTATTGTACATTTCATATACTTTTACTTTATTTATCTTATATATTTCATTTATTTTTAAATATATTTAATACATGTTTCTTTCAAAGAGCAGTCAGAAGAAGATTTTCAAATTTTTCTCAATTTCGGGTTCGGACAAACTTCTTATGAAAGCTTATATTTTTGTTAAATGCTTTCAAATTGAACTGTATTATGCTTTATTTTAAAGGTATATATCTAAACACTATATTGATAAATTATTACAAAAATTAGACATTGTTTTGATATTTTTTTACTGATTATTATTCTTTAAATAGCGTTTTCTCAGTTTGGGATTTTTTCATGAAACCATAATTTTTAAAACTGCAAAACTTTAACAGATATTTATTAAGCAACTTGAATTTTGGTGTGTTTGTTATAATGTGCTTCGTAAAATTAGGGATCTATTTTTCAATATTTTGAATATAAAAAATATTATAATAGAAACTGTTGCAGAAATCATGTTTTTTTGACCTATTTTCCATAGATGTATGCTTTTTAATTTTTTTCTCAAAAACTAATTTGTTTATTGCAAAATAGATCTCTTAAGTTGTTACATATATTCTTATGAGCCTGAAAAAAAATTTTGGTGTCAAAATAATGATAATCGTGAAAGAAGAAGCAATTTTAAAGTCGTTGAAATTTTTAAAAAAAATTTAATTTTTAAATTTTTTTATCTAATTAAGCCCTTTTTTTCATGGTAAAATTACTTTGTTTAATAGCAACTGTTAATAATATACACAAAATATAAGTTTAAACACTTAAATAAAAAAAATGGTCAAAAGGTGCCGAGTCCCCTAAGACTGCATTTTAAAATGCGATTCGAATATAACTCGAAAATGCAACAATCAAACATATTATCTTTTTTAAATACTCGTAACTTATGCAACTAGTTTTCTATAATGTAACGGTGAATCTGTAAGTAAAATAAACTGAATGAGCACAATTATATTAGCATTAAATAATATAAGGAATTATCAAGGTATACTGATATTTAATGAATTCGTTAATAAACGCTTTGGATACCCGAATAAATTGACAAGAAAATTTTAAGATTTCGTTGTTATCCAAATCAGCTGCCTAGATATAAATGGTAAGCAAATGGTGTAGGACGAATTCTTCGATATTCTATTCAACTAGCTAGATAAGTGATACAAATATCTTAGGAATTTGATGAATTCGCAGATATTTAAATTAGCTGGTTTGATAAATGACAAACAAATTCAAGATTTCGCTGAATTCATTGATAAATAAATGATAAACAAATCTCAAGAAATTACTGAGTTTTGGTATGACCAATGTGTGTGTGTAGAGAGATAAATAGAGATAGATACAGAAAGAGAGAGAGAGAGAGAGAGGTCCTATTTTTGGCCTCATCGGAAGAATATGTTTTCAATGAGAGTATGCAAATTCTGTTGACGTTCTTTGCCATAGGAACAATTCAACTTGTTTAAGCATTGTCAACTTGGCATTGTAAACGCAGATATTCAGTTTCCAGTTTCGTTGGAAATACTATCTGATCTTGTTAACACACGGTACTCGGGTCTATGGTAAACCGTGGGTTAAATGAGCCACGAGAAACAGTATTATTATTAACTGAACGATAATATGAGTTCCAACATCGATGTGAATTTTCTGCGTAACTAATATTATTTATTGGTTATTTGCGTTAAATTATAAAAAAAAATTGGTAAATTTGTGGAAAAATAAATTTAAGGTCACGTACTATTTTTACAATATATAATTAAATTGCATGTTATGAAAACTAATTAATAAAATAACATTTTTTAAAAAAAATATTTTGAGAAATAGTTTTTTGTTTAATTAACCAATCCTTAATGGATCGTTGGTTTTTACTGGCATTTTGTTTATTTTTAATATCTTGAATGGCAGATATTTGTTACGTGGTATTCCGAGCAACCTGTTGCTCAAAATAACTTAGGTAATCATTTATACAAGAAGTTTCATTAAACGAGTGTCGTTCAGTAAGTCTTTAGAAGTTTTAAGACATGGTGTTCGTAGCATCAAAAATGGTTTGTGTTTAGTAAGCATTATGACACACTAGACATCTGTCACGGTTTCTCGTATTCGTGATCATGATGCCTTTCGCACCTCAAAAATTCTTCGACAAAATTTTTCTGGTCGATGAGATCATCCTCGCCTTCTTTGGAGTGAATTCACTGAAAGCAATCCATTGTTTTGATTATTGCATGGTTTCCGATGTATAACGAAGAATCCATTTGTCATCGACGATGTCTAATTGACGCTACAGCAATCAAATTCAGATTTGGCAGCTAATGATTACTAAATAAAGACAGATTAATGAATCAATGTCATATTTGTTTCGGCTCCTTTTAACAGATGGCAACACCCAATGATATCAACAATTTACCTAGATGGTGTCTGCTATTTGTCTTAAAACACAAGTACTTTTTGAACAACTTTTGTATCTCCTTATTTTTGACAATACAAAATGGTTGAACCTACAGCTAAATTCACTGACCGCTAGATATTGAAAATTGATCTCTTACAAAAGAAATCAAAATCGGAACACTTCTCTTTCCGAGAGTCGTGATTCATAAGCATATAAATAGAAATTTAAGAACAAGAAGTAATTTTTGCTCTTAACAGAGTGTCGTGACAAAAAGTAATCTGAATTTCACAAAAAGAGTAATAAGAATTATGACGTCACAAAGTCTAACAGTAATAACACACAAATAAGCACAAGTGATTGCTTATTGAGAGAGTCGAAGTAAAACCGAGTGATAAGAAGACTCGAGTGTACGATCACGAATACGAGTAAATGGGACTCAGACAGCTACCAAGTGAGTTATGATGCTTACTAAAAACGAACAATTTTCGACGCTACGAGCGCCATCTGTGGAATTTTCTAAGGACATATTGAGCGATCCACGTGTATGAAGGACATTTCATAAGTTAATTAAAATGAAAATATTATAAACCACGAAAAATGTCCTTTGTAAAGGATCGTATAGCTTCCAAATCTAAATTTCTTAAAATGTGCGTGAGCTATTCCGATGCCGAATATCAGAAAACACATCATTACTTCGAAGGGATATCAAAAACACATTCTACAGTAGAGAAAAAAATGAAAAATTGACATGATCCTCACAGTAACATTCATGGGTATAAACAAAAATAATTAATGTAGTCGGAAAAGCTAAGGATATCCAAATGAAAGAGCGATTATTTCTATCAATTATATATTCATTTTATATATATATTCGAATATATTCCTCCAAACTTAACGAAATAGTAATGCTTTTACGGTACATTCAAAGTTGTTTATATGTGTATAAACTCATTCATATAGTATGAAAGTTTGTCCTGAGAAAACACTATTATAAAACCAAACAAGTAACATAATTTTTTTTAAAGTCAATTCCTACTTCAGTATACGAAAATTTATAATTTAGTTACTTTTTATTAAATAATTACAGTTAATATAAATATGTATATATATATATACATATGACAGAATCACAATATTAAGTGGGAAAAGAAGTTTTTTTCAAGCGATCTACACGCTTCGTCACTGACGGTATTTATTCCTAAATTTGTATCCTGCTAAATATCTTATATAAGAGAAATTTTTTCACCCGTATAAAACTAAAATTATTTATTTGAAAATCAAATAAAAATTTTTTATGCTTCGATGAGATTCGATCCGAAGGCATGAAGATTTTACGCCGACGTTCTACCACCTTTGCCGTTGGAAGACAAATGACATTGTAGAAGCATTAGCTTGTTTTTTAAATCATCCAGTAAATTAAATGATTGGAATACAGTTTAGCCCTACCAACCCTGGTGACAGTAATTATTTGGCGGTATTTTGCCAAATGTGGCTAGCCTGGTATGTTTCACGGTTTTAACGTTCAGCCAAAAAAAAAAAAAATCGCCAAGTTTGGCAATTTTTGAAATCGCGCCAAGCGGTTGGGTTAAACTGCATTTTCGCCAATTAAATTTAATTAAATGAATTAATATTTGAAAAAACTGTATTAACATCCAGTGTCATCCACTACAAGTTTAAAAAAATGTATTTGAATTTGAGTGGATGAATAAAAAGTATTTTATTAACGGGTTGAAAATTTGTGCTAGATATTTATAGGGAGAGTTGAGCTAATTGTAGGAATTTAAAAAGTAGCATTTTTATTATCTTTTAAAATCAGTGCATTTAAAACTTTCGATCTGAACCGAAATATATTTGTGTTAGTGAGAGAATTTCTCAATTTTTCAGCAGGGCGTTGTTATAAGAAAGTCTTACAAGGCGAAAATAGTTTGAACAGTAAAAAATCTCACACGTAAAGATTTTCGTTACCATAGATACTTCTAGTTGTCTGGAATAAAAAAAAATTGGTGAATAGAAGAAAAATATTCCGATATTCAAGATATGCCGAACAACGCATCAACACCGCATTGACGCTGTATCGAAAAATAAACACCTCCCAGTCATTATATGAAGAGATTGTGTGAGCTTTTCTGTGAGCAACTCACAACAAAGGATTTGTTTTTGTTGATCTTGAACTTTTCCGGTGGATTTCGCGAAATAAAAGAATTTTCCCTCGAGGAGTGAAAAAGGGGCTGTCGGCTTCGTTTACGATGTTTTTTTCGCTTCCGGCAATGCTCTGTGAAGAGAGAAAAAGAATTCAGGAAAACAGAAATATATTCGCGTAGGAAGCGAAGAAATTTTTCTGACCCGGGATATATAAACGCATTCTTTTGACAAGAAAGAGGAAGATCTTGTGCATAGAAACACTTTTAAAATTACTAAAATTCTCCGAGAAAAAACAAATCTTATTTATTGCTGAGAGAAAGTTAATTTTTTTTTTTGTAATTCTTTCATGTATATTAAGATCATGATCAAAAGAGTGAATTTTTTCCCAAAAATCTCTATACTTTTTCTACACACTCTCTTTTTTTTCAACCCAAAAAAAAAAAAAAAAAAAAAAAAAAAAAGATGTCCGTTGTTTTCTGGACAAAATACATTTTCTTTGCTTTTAGTATTTTATGCAAATGAAATTATAAGGAGAGAAAAGAGTGTTTGAATTATTAGCTTTCTTTCGACTTTATAAATATTCGATTTATAATATTTCATTAAATCTATCATAGAAAAAAAAATCAATAAAAATTAAGATCTCTCTTTTATTTTTTGCTCGTTTCATTTTTTATTTTTCTGAAAGTAATTTTATATAAGAAGCGAATTTTATTTTTTGATAATTTTCGTAATATTCAAAAGATAAATGTTGAATCAGTAGAAACAATTGAAACGTAGAAAAATGCATACAATACACCAGACTTTAATGTACAGAATTATTTTAAGTACATAAGTGATTTTTTTTCTTCTGTAAAGTTTTTTTTTCTAATTTAAGAGCCATATTGAAAGATGAATTCATTTACCAAAGGATCCCTGTTAGACTTTTTTTCTTTATTGAAATTGTGAACATCATTGTAGTAGTTGATAGAACAAGTACTAGATACGGAAGCTTTTGATTGTTGATACTGTAACGCATTACGAACGAACACAGTCAGGCTAGAGATAACTATAAAATTTTATTTTTCCGCCAAACATGCACTATGTTACACACACTAGATCCCCGTTTCCGTCCTCCTTCGTTCAGTCTCTCTCTTTCGTAGCTGCGCGCGCACCTCAAGCCTCTGAGTCTCATTGGATGACTTCGTCCCCGACGAAATCAATTGTTTGTACTGACGTTCGCTATAATATCCTATAAAGGATTTTAAGATTCGTATAAATTATTTATTGCATATATTGAATTTAAAAAGCCACAGTCCATTAATTGATATGAGCCATTGCTGACAGTAGAAGATGCTATGAAAGGCCAATCGATTTCTAATGTGTATATATTAAATAAGGGATACTTTCTGCCCCGAAATCGAAATATATATATCCCTGACATTTAAATATATACTAAAAACTGAGAGTTAATTTTACATCTATTATGGATATATTTTCGATTATGCATTTTAATTACTTACTGACCATTTAAATAAAAAGAATAAACTTCAAAATTGTATAACAGTTCATAAGCTTAGATATTTTTTTATTATCGGATACATTCATAAGCAAAATACAAACAATATGAATTCAGTAATTCTATAGATGTTTATAATAAGAAATTAAATGTTATGAGCCTGAAATCAGCTCTTATAAATATTACAGTTAATAATCATTGACAAAAAAGCTTATTATTCTGAAACTCCACTTATAATTTTTGAGGAAAGTTTTTTCTCACTCTTGAAATGTATTAAGAATAAAATTCCATAAAAAATTAGGGCTGAAGAAATTTTCGTTCGTAGGAATAATATTAATTTCTTGGTGTTCCAAGAAAAGTTAAATTATGTCCAAAATTTGTAGAAGTACATACATTCATTTCTGTCCATTATGCATCATTTAGTTCATACAAGTACTTCTAAAAATAACCAATGTAAAAACTAATTTTCTTTTTATCAATGTATTGTTACTGATACTGTTCACTGAAATGTTTTCCGTCTTTATATGGCTCTTGTGCCATATCTCAATCTAATATACTAATAAAACTCCAAAACTCCGAATGAAGGCACACAGAATAAAGCAAATTCTTTATGATCACTATGAATATCTATAGTCTCTCTCTTTTGAATCCCAACCTAACTCACAATCCTAATTTATGATTTAAATATGAAATCCGTCTTTCCAGTCCACTTGTTCTTATTTTCACATTTTTTTTTCAACAATAACGGCGTAGATTTTTGTGGAACGTTCTTCAATCTACAAGACTAACAGAAGAATTTTAATCTCAATAATAATTTTCTGTCCACAAGTCCTTATTTTCTACTTCCATTTATTTTTCTTTATTTGAATATCATTACCCCTAAACCACTTTGCTTCATTTCAATGTTCATCTAATTTACCTATTCAAGTTTCATTTTAGTTGGGAAGAAGTTGTAATTTTATCCAATTTAAATCATTAGAAGTACCCGAGGTTAGTGAAGGGTTAATCGCGAATAGCCCAACGACACAACTTAGATAATATTATTAATTATATTGTAAATAATAAAATTTCAAACCGTTATTTTTAAATTTTGAAAATCCAACCATAATTATAGTATTTATATTTTATAACGGATTGTCATCACTGCGACAAAGAGACACAGTGACGAGTATAATAAGCCATAAGTCTTTAACTATTTTATTCATATTTTGAGTAAACAATATGAAATTAAATTAATAATGTGGAACAGTCAACTAATCGGGTTATAACTTGAGCTTTATCTCTTTCTCCTGTTCAACTTACACGTTAGGGATTTCAATATGATACTGTTTCAATTGAAAATTTTTTTCGATGGAGGAAACGTGACTTTTGTTGATTAGATTAGAATTACTGAAGTGCAGTGGATAGATTTGATTAATTGCTCTTTTAGGAGGCGAAGAATTTTGTTGCATATCGCGCGCTGTTTTCCTTACATGTGATTGGAGATTCCATTTCAAGCGAGCGCGCGGAGTCTCTCGCGTATTTTTTAGTTCAACATAAAGAAACTAACTATGCAACATCGTTTAAAAATGTAAATAATCGGTTATGCCCAATGCAACATCGGTTAATCAATGTATTGTTAATGATACTATACAATAAGCAATTTTCTTTTAGTGTTATGTGTATTTGTATGCAGTGTATTGCATCATTTAACATGCAATAAAGACTAAAAAGCTATTTACTTGAGGATTAAGACTTTCTCAAAAGCGATAGTGATTAGAGACCATCAGCTTTTAGAAACAAATTTTCAGGTAAGTAAAGTAACCTTGTTGCTCACTCTGTGAGAATTTATGGAGTTGTGATAATTTGAATCAGTATGCATTAAAGATTTAGTATAAGTTAAATTATTTGTGTGTCAACTCGTATGCGAAGTAAGTAGTAGGGAGAGTTGGTGATAAAGATAGTATGGATGTAACTACTATGCGTCATCACACTCAGGTTAGTTTTCGAGAGGTTCGTAAAGCTATCGGGCCCATAACTATTTTTAAGGAAACTAGACTGAAGTTCCGTAGTATTCACCAGCTTCCTTCAATTATTGCCACTGCGCCTGGAGGTTGATATCATAAAAAAGTTTTAAAAGATTCAAAAAACCACCAAAAATATATAAATAAAAAGAAAAAAAGGTCATTGTTGCCTTGACTCCCTTCCGTTCTATTCTATTGGTCGAATTTCTATGGCTTTTCCCTTATTCTTTCTTTCTCTTCACTTTCTCCTCCTTTACTGATATTTACCGAAAAGAGTTATTTTTTTCCTCATAGTGTTATCCCTAGATTGGTTCCAATAAATATAGTTTGAGCTTAAGCGTTGCAACTCGTTGGCACTCGTTCAATATCTAATTTTAGCTACAGTGGCACCTGGCTACCCTTTTTTGCGATGAAAGTTAAAAAATATCGATCGATCATATTAAAAATAAGAGTTCAAAAGACTTTTACCATGCATCCTTCATACTATGCCGATCCTGAAGGTAAATAAACCCAGCTTTTATTTCTTCTTCTTAATAATGAATATTCAAAAATTTTAAAACTATTGTTCATTAACTATCGAGTAGCTTATTGTGCATACCCTGCTACAATACAATCTGGACTGAGCACTGACTAATATCTATTTTTAAAATAGTACAAAAGACAGTCTTTCTTTAGTATTATGTATTGGTATCACCGGAGGTATTTTATTTTTCTCATTTAAAAACGAAGACCTACCATGACATTAGTAGTAAAGATGTTAGGTCAAAGACGACACAAATCACAGAATTAAGTTTTCAAGGCAGGAGGGTCATAAATTACTTTCTTCGTGGGAATCAAAATAAAGCTCTTCTATACGATATGTAACAAGTCTGTTTCTTTTTTGAAAGAGCATAACATTTGCCTGATTACGAAACTAATCATGCAAATAAGTTTGATACATACAAAGGGTAATTTTGACTAGACCAAGCAAGTGACAAGCAATTTTTATTCTGCATTGCAAAAGATATTTACTAGTTCAAGTTCAGAGTCGATATACTATGTAAAAAAGAGTTAGATAATAGCCATGATACAATAAAAAAAATAAATAAATAAAAAAATCGAAGCCCTCTTCAGTTAGGGAAATGGTTAAGGAATGTTTGGGGAACGTCTTTGAAGTTCTGTGCCCCCAATAGAAGAAAGATTTCTCAAAAATAAATCTGCTTCCTCAGACTATTATTAGGTGTGTGGACGACATAGGAAAACATTTTGAAAACAATTTGAAAAGTCGAGCTTTCAAGTTTATATTTTATGCTGTAGCATTGGAAGAAAGCATAGATATGGAAGACAATGCCCATTTGACAATTTTTTATCAAGGGTGTTGATGTTCATTTTAAAAACGCAGAAAAATTGGTGACACTACCCACACTTAAGGACGCTACTAAGTCAATACGGTTTATAATAGAATTTTTTCGTTGCAGCGTAACAATTAATCGGGATTAATTGCGAATGGTGCACCAGAAATGGTTTGGGAAACATTAAGATTTAATAACATTGATTGAAAATTAGGCCTTCAAAGTCGGTAATACTTCACTGCGAAATTTTCAGTGTATTCTTCATCAAAAAAATGCTCCCTCAAAATAAAAGTGGTTCATGTCGTGAAAGTGGTCGTCGAAACAGTAAACTTAATGCAGTGAAAAGGGTTCAATCCCCATAAGTTCCAAGAATTTTTAAAAACTTTTGACTCAGTTGTGACGTTATATTTTATGCACAACAGTTGAGGAAAAAAAACTTTACTTACTTTTCTACATTCTCATTGCAACTGGTTACATAAGAAATGATGGCTAAGCATTTGTCTTGGATTTCTTACCATAACCTTTAATTTGAAAACCGATTTCAGGATTTATTTTTAGGAAAATTACAAATGGAATATTATGAAATATGTTACGATACACGGTTGAGGAGAAATTCCCACAAGTGTGTGTGTCTGGAAGAATTCAATAAAAAAACACGTCGTATCAATGCTTTCGGTATTTTGAAATACTTATGCCTGTGATTAATCTTTTAAAATCGCATGAAGTAGATCAAATCGAAAGTGAGGATGCAAATCACTGATGTTCATTTGGAAAACTGTTTGCGTGTAGCGTCAACATTATTCCGATCAATATTGATGCACTTAGACCCACAAAACAGTGTCAGACATCTCATTAAACTAAAACATTTTTAAAATGTCTAATGAATATGTTTAACTCTCGGTTATGGTTAAGTTTCTTCAAAAAAATACACTTATTTCTTGTTTTCTTTAATAGGCCAGGAAAGAGTTTGACCACAATCTCACCCGAAGGGAAACAACAATATGGCGTGGGACACTTACTTGTTTGTTTTAATTAACTATAGAAAAATAGGTGCGTGGAAATATTATTTCTGAAAGTTGGTAAAGCTGCTTAAAAGGTTGCCACCCATGCTCTAAATAGTCGACTTCAAATCTCAGATCCAATTCAAGCAGACTTCTGGTGCCAGAATCTGAGTCAGGTATACACGGTTAATATGTAGCCTCACATTTGCTTGAACCAATATAGTGTTCCTATGAATATATCTAATTCCTCTATTTCTCTCTTTTGTCCTATTCACAGCATTTCTCACATACTCTCTAATTCCACGATCTCCCTCCTTCTTCCAATATTCGCCACACTTCTTATACTTACCACGTGTTATCTTCTTACACACACGCTGATTTACTTGTGTTAAAGGTCTTTCATAAGGCAAAGTTATATCAAATATCATAGTAAAGTAGCTCCAGAGGTTATTTAAAGGGTAATGCACTTGATAACTCGTTACAATTAATTATCTCTGTTTAAAGCGAGGACTCAAGGCAAATATAAGCATAAATTTAGAAAAAATGCCTTAAAAAGTCTTGTTATTTACGAAACGCAGAAGCTATCATCAATGGAACCTAAGAATACAGAAATAATACTATTTATTACACTGAATTAAATTATATGCAAGATTTTAAGATAATCTGAGTATCATCATGTAAGTTGTTAAAACATTTCTATATGTGCATATGTAATTTTGCTTAAAAGTCATCTGAATGTCTTGAATTGAAATACCGATAAATAACAAGAATCTCTTTAAATTTTAGTCGCCTCTGGAAATGTAAACATTCATTACGACTTTTATAAGAAATAATGTTAATATAATTCTCTGAAAATATTATTTTTTGAATTTTCTACAAGAGAAATAAAAATCGTTTGAAGTAGAAAGTACTCATTCAATTTTTCTCTTTTATTACATTAGAGAAACAAATCTTTAAGAGATTTTAAAGAACACAAAACTCCAAGAAATACTTACAAGCTACGTATATTCTTTAGACCAAGGAATGCCTTTTCATGAATAGAATGTAGATGAGTGTTTCCTTTTAAGCTTCTGCAAAAAAAGTGAAAAAAAAAAAATGAGAACATAATATTTATCTAAGCTGTTTGTAAAAAGAATTCTTCTAATAAATAATGTTTTCCATTTAGTCACTAGGAAAAAGTATTTTAACAAAAAAGATTGGCCGTGACTTTGCATTTATCTATTTTTGCTCCATATCTAACTTTTAAGAGAATCATTTTAAAACTAGTTCTATTTTCGGAAGAATTTCATTCCGTGGTTTTCTATTCTTTGGAATAGAATGCTATTTGCTCATTCGAAATCGCACAGAATTCTTAATTTGTTAAATGCGAAGACCATTACCTCTTCTTTTGTAAACTTTTAGAAAATAAATCAACATTTCCTTCGAATAAAGTAAATAGTGAAGGAAATTTTATTTCAGGAGGTTTATTTTACGCTACTTACGTACATTTCCACTTATAATACACATAAGTATTGCGAAGTGCGGAGTTTTAAATGAAAGATGCAGAAACTGGAATATGGCAATTAAGTTTATGTAAATGCATTTTCGTTTGTTGCTAACATTGAAAGAAATTGGTACTGGCGTTATTACACTTGGGTTAAGCACGTAATTGAGTTTCCAGATTCCGTTTTAAGATTTAAGCTCTTTATTTTTGTTCGTAACATCATCTAAAAATGTCCCTATTTTGTATGAAATTGATGATCTCAACAATTGTTTCCCTCTTTAAATGAAAATAATTACACTGATAAATTAAAACATTTGAAAATATAATTTTTTTTGGTAATTGCGTTGTGATGTTAACTATAGAGGATAGGTTTCATCAGAGTTATTGTTATTAAAGAATGATTATGAATAATTTAAATATCAGATTCCATTTAAATATGTTAGATGTTAAATTATTGAAACCACACACACACACACACACACACACACACACACACACAAAAAGAAAGAAAAAAACAAAAGAAAAATGGGATAGCCAATGCAAACTGGTGTTACTATTGTGTGCTTTTGTCTACTAAAATGTGCCAAAATTTGGCAACCATTTCTGACAAATGGAAATTTGATTGGTGCTGTGATGTCATATTGTCAAATTTTTTTTTTCAGTTGTCACAATCGATGAGACCTAGGTGATAATGGGACTTCAGAAACCAAGTAACAATTAAAACAATAGCTTATCGCATCCTGTGAACCATCTCCAAAGAAGGTGAAGATAATCTCATCGATCGGAAAAGTTATGGCGAGGATTTTTGGGACGAGGAGGATGTCATATTCCTGGACTTCTTAGAAACAGGTATAATGATCACTAGACAATACTGCAGAGGATTACCCCTTTCTCATTATCTCATTATTCATTTTCAATTCTTCATCTCCCATACTCCCTCAGGAGCTTGCTTCTTTAGATAGGTACGATAATCGTGAATCCTAGGCCCCCTAGTGATCTTTTTCGTTCCCATTAGGTTTATTGTCTTTGTTAACTGGACCACTGGGATACCATAGTCACTGGATACTGGGTAACCACTGGGATACTTTTTCAGTCAAAATCTATTTTATGCATCAACATAATCTCTCTTTAGAATGATACAATCATCCCAGTGCTTCTCTAACATATAGATACCTTTCTTGAAGAATAATTTATCTTTGGCCGCAAAATAGGCGTTTGTTTCAACGATCACCTCCTCATTCGAGCCAAATACCTTTCCGGCGAGCATGTGTTTAGGTCTGCGGAACAGGTAATAGTCACTGGGGCCGAATCTGGAGAATAGACTGGTTGTGGAAGCAATTCGAATTCCATCGATGCCAAGGAATTGTGACACAGTGCATTGTCTTGGTGAAAGATCACTTTTTTTCCTTGCATATGGGGACCGTTTCTTCAAAATTTCCTCGTTCAAACGATCCAGTTGGGCTATTATAGCAACTGCTATTGACTGTCTTGTCTATTTCAAGGGTGGTACATAAACAAAATACCGTACTCATCCCAAAATACGGACGCCATAACTTTGTCTGCACTCTGTTGCGCTTTTGGTCATTTTGGGCGAGGTTCACCGGCTACTGCCCACTCCGATTTGACTCTGGGGTGTAATGGGGAGTTTTTGGTCTACTGTATTGCTTATCAAATTGTTGTAGGTTTTAGCACACGCGGCACCCACTTCGAAAGCAGCTTTCTCATACACAAATGTTCATGCAAAATAAAGTCTTCACGTTCCTTTGATATATTTAGAATGTCAGCTATCTTTTGCAGCTTCAGTTTATGGTTTGTCAAAACGATTTTGTGAACTCTTTTGATGTTTTCCGGTATAACCACCACAATTGGGGAACCAGATAATGAAGCATCATCGATGTTCGTTCGACCACGTTTGAATTCAGCAAACCAGTCAATAACAGTCAATTTTCCTGCGCAAGTCCGGGTAACACTTATCAAGAAATGCTTTCGTTTTAACGGGATTTTCTCACATCAAAAAGTAATGTTTTATCAACATACGAAAATTCTTTCCCCACCAATGTTTTGAAAATAAAGAAAATTGTTTCATTAAAACAACTATAACTTTTGAACCTTACGTCAGATCATCATAAAACTTTTACAATTACCTTTCGAAGGCTTCAGTATTTACTAAAAATATTAATTCTGTATTTGTGACGCTATCTGTAAGTCAGACCCGGAACTTATCAGTCGACGTGTTAGATACAATCTGAATCACCCTGGTATGGAAAGTCTATTGAAAAATCATTATGGACATTAAAGTAAAGATAGAGGTGGAACTTATTTAATACACTACGGGGTTATTCAAAATGAATCATCCGATTTTAAATTCAATATTTCCAAAAATAAACGACCTAGAAGGAAAAGTCATACATGAATACAAAGGAAAACTACGGAAGTCAGATATTTTGAATAACTTCGTGTGTCATTCGTGAAATTATTCCACGAAAGATGTTTCAGGAGTTTATACGGAGCTACCTCACAGTTGGGTTGGTCGCAGTGGACCAAATGACTCAATTTTACACAGCTGACCACCTAAGTCACTTGATATTGCCTCATGCGATTTCTTCCATCGGAGATTGAATAGAAAACAGATTTCTGCTGCTGTGCAATCCATTACCACTGACACTATATAACATGTTTGGCAGGAATTTACATACCGAACTGAAATCATATAATATAATCACGTATAACTAAAAGAATTTATATTGTAATACTTGTATGAAAAACTTCTACGTTTCTCTTTAAATTTATGTATTATTTATCATTCTATGTCATTTATTTTCGGAATTATGGAACTTTGAAATCGGGTGAATCATTTTGAATGTATTTAATACTATAGGATAATTATATAAGATGTATACGATTTCATGTATGGATATTTGTATAAATAAGCCTAAAGTAGAATAACCAATTACAGAAAAGTTCTATTGAAAAGGAAATAAGACAAAAAAAAAATGAAAGAATATGTTGATTCAGAATAAGTACACAATTCAATGAATTAATGTTGAAAGAAAGTGCTTTTGTTATTCGAAAAGTATAAAGAACATCAATATTTGAATATTGTTGTTAGCATGTTTTGCATTATAAAATAATAGATAAAGGTGGACACAAAAATAGTCGGGTTAATGCAATCTGTTTCAATATCTTTTGTTTTTGAAAGTGGAGAGGAATAAAATATTGAAAAAAAGGCGAGTTTGATTCTTATACAACGCATATCAGAGTTATGAATCTTAAGCAGAATGTATCTGAAATGCAAAAGAAGAAAAAGAAATGAAGTCATACATCACGATGCACGAAACATTGACCTGCCAAACTTTATGATAATGTCAAAATTCTGTCGAGTAAATAAGTGGAGAGATATTGAATCAGCTCCTCGGGGGACTACGAATATTTTTGAATTTTAAATCTGATTCCGTCAAAAGTTACTTTAAAATATTTATAGACGATTTGACAGTTGAAGAACTAGGGATTACGGCTTATATTTTCACATTTTCCTTAGTTTTAACTGAAAGTATTTTAAGTTTCCATTTATCTAATGTTATAAAACAGGACCCAAACTAGAAATAATTTATGAAATACAAGAAACTGAATTATTAATATTAAAATCTGACTTCACTATCGTATAGTGAACAAAATGTTTTAAAATACATCTTCATATTTTTGAATCGAATTATGAAACTTGATTATAAAGTGATGCTTCTATAGCTATACTTTTTTTTAAAAAATTTATAATTCAGATTTCACACTTCTTGTGGGACTAAAAGATTACATATGTTTTATAAGTAATGCATTTACAGTAAATTCATGAGCAGGAAAGGGAAGAAGATGACAATCCAAATGGAGAGATAAAAAAGGGTGTAACTGCTAGGCGTCATTGCACCCGACCTAGGATCTTGTGATTTTCACCTCTTCTCAAAGATGAACGATCACTTTAAGTAATATAACTTTCATTCTGACCACTGGGTGAAAGCTGCCTTTAAATCATCGTGCCAATAACATTCACTGGAATTCGTTTCCGGCATGTTTGTCCGACTAGCCAAGCACTAGTCCAAGTGCGTAGAAAAGGATGGAGAAAACGTCGAATAGTGAAAAGTGAGTTACATTTTTAAGTATGTCAAAAATTGTGATAATTGAGTTACAAATAAAAAAATTATAGCAGTTGAGGAAGAATTTTTCAATTAAATCTCATATTTTTTTTCTGTATTATATGAATCTCATGTTCTATCTTCTTTACTTTAATGTTACTTTACAACCATTGTAGTTGAGTTCACAAGCTCACGAACATCACTATCTCGGCCACTTCATAGGTTCGAGTCTCGATTCCTTTAAAGATCCACCTCGTACAAATGCTGAAGTCCGTAAATTTTGTCATGGCTCCAAGTTCTTATGTTGGCATAGGGTGGAAGTTAGGAGAAGGAGGTGCCAGCTCAGGCATTGTTCTATTCACTAGACGGGCCTAGTATGTAGCTCAAACATACTAGGCCCGTCACCAATAGCCCTCATGCTGCTTTTGAATGGGACGTTAATTGAAAATGAATCAATCAGTGTTACTTTACGTATGAAATAAAAAAAATACACATTGATTAAGTTCATTTCCAAATTTTAAGTACCTAGTTCCTAAATATATTTAAATATTTTTACTATATGAACTTCCATTAATGTTTCTTAATTTCGCGATTTAAAAATAAGATTCTAGCTTTAGTTCTACTCTTTAATACAGGACGAAAACAGAAGAAATAATTTAAAAGGATTTTAACATGAAGTTAATTAAAAGAATGCGCATGTTTCGAGAAAACTCTGCAAGTATTTTGAAAAAGTCAGAATTCTCTTCTAAAGCAGAAAAAATATCAAACTATATTTTTGCCTCTAGTCATATGTGAAAAATTGATCAAATGAAATTTCGAAATTCGATCAGTTGACTCGTTTCTTTCCATATGAAATGTTTTTTTTTATATTTAAAGTGCTGAAGTCCTGATCGGATTCGTGTCTTTAAAATACAGATTCTTATCCAAATTGGAATTGTTAGAATCTGAAAATCGTCACTCCTAAACAAAAATCGATTTTACTTTCTTTTAGAACGTTATCGTTATCTATTCTGGGATCGGATCTGAAAGAAAATGTTAGTCCACGATCGAAAGATATATCTCCTTTGATTATATCTGTATCACAGGAAATAACATTCGAAAAATCAGGAACTAATGCTTTCCATATATTTTTGCAAGCTCATCTAAAGAGGTGTTAGTTTCGTGATTTAAAAGCATTCATTTGATACCATTCTCTTGCAGAAAATATTCTACATGTAGATTGCAAAATTCTTTTGCTGTGTCACTATTTCAGCGCATTGAAACAGGATAATGCTTTCAGAAAATTGACAAATACTTTTAGAGTAATTCGAATCTGAATAATATTGAGTTTTATTTCTTTGACAATTTCTAAAAGTATATTAACCAGTTTTTGTAAAATAGAGAGTTAATACACTAAATAGAAAGATCGTACTACTGTCAAAAAATGGTGCACACCTTAATATTAATGTTCACCGGAATGTTCTTTCACTTTGGAGCATGTGGCCGCGGTATCCTAGTTGTCATGGTTTCGGATTCGTGACCGGTGGTTTTCGTTCAGTCGCGGGTTCGATCCTTGGCTACCAAAGACCCGCCGTGTAGCCGGGGCTGATGCACGTTAAATCTGTCAGGGCTCAAAGTTCTCCCGTGGCGTGGTAGGGAAGTTAGGAGAGGGGTTGCCAGCTCAGGTGTCGTCCTCATCATTTGACCAAGGTTCAAAATTACGAGGTACTTCGCCAATAGCCTTCGTGTTGCTTCTAGTGCGACGTTAATAAAAAAACTAAACTAACTTTGAGCGTGAAAGAAAATAATGCCTTTTTCATTCATTTAATAATGCATATCGTACAATATAATTATCATCGTTACTTATGAACTCTTGCCAGCGTGATGATGAATTATAAATACGATTATTGAAAAATGTCTTGCATTTAGAGACGAGAAATTCAGGTATTATTTGGTTGACATCTGCTGCAGTTTTGAATCCCCTCCCTCTCAATTCTGCAGGCATAAAAACAGGTGATAATATCAGAGGTTCTAAGTCTGGAGAGTACGGTGCACGTCACAGAATTTTCTCAGCCAAATTCTGTGATTTATGACGAGTCGTCAAATCAGCATGTCGTCTGGCATTACCATGAAGCAGTTTCATGTGCTTAGCATTGATCAACATAGGTCTCTTTTCTTTGAGTGTTTAAATAATCCATTAGCTGAAGATATTTCTTAGAATTCAGTTTTACATTAGGTTTCAAAAGCCCGTAATGTATTGGTCTTTGGATGTCCTGTCATATACACAGTATTCTCTTATTAAGACTCAAATGTTATCGGGGCAGATTATTCGGGTTCCTAATATGTACTTCTATGGATGATTTCGTGGGAAATATATTTTTCATCATTAATTATCATAGGCTTCAAAAAGGGTTCGTTTTTATTCTGAGAGAGTAGAGATGTATATATCGCGACTCGATTGAGCAAAATTTCCCCCCTAAACTCCTGAGACACCCATCTGGAATACTTACAGACCAATCTCAGAAATGAGAGAAATAATATTATATAATAAATATTATTAAATATATAAAAAGTATAAAATTTTCTTTCGTTTCCAAAGTGGTGGACAATTGTTTTGTGTTCGGGACTAACTGTGTGAAAGCGGAGGCTTGGGGTGGGTCACATCATTTAAAATGATTGTGTTTATTAGTTAACTTCGCTTTTCAGAATATGTATAAATTGTGTCATAAAAATCGATCCATATAAATTAAATACAATAGTTACAGTTTTTCTCAATTTATTTTTTGTGTTAATTTCATATAATCTGTAGCTGCAAACACATTTCATTCTCATTTGTACATTCTCATTTTTAGTTTCATGAGATAAATGTTTCCTGTCACATTTTTTATGTCATTCTTTTTGAGAATGAGATTGCTTGTTTAATGTTTCACCACAGCCTGTAAGTTAATGTCTGTCAAAGAATATCTAGACTTATTTTCGTACTTCTTCAAGCAAGAAAAATTTCGCTCACCGATATAGATATATAGACCAATATAGAGAGATCATTTTACCCAGAAAAGTTTATAATTTGTGGAAGTTTCTCAACAGACAAAAATTTGTAAAAGTCAACTAATGTAACGATATTGAACATTTTTTTCACAGCGTGATCTGACACCATGTCATTAAGATATAGCCGCAGCTCCTCAGGTGATGTGTCAATATCAACAGTGATAGAGAGCGAATTGAGTTCAGATTCAGTTTTCGTGAAATCCTGAAATCTTGTGACCTCGTCCTCTAAACTCTACAGATTATCTCTAATCTTATCAGAAACACTTTCAGGAACTTTCTGTCCTCCTAATAAAGGGGAATGATGAAAATTACCTTCATTTGCTTGCTATGCAAATAGATCTTGCTTTTGATTTGAATGATTTTTCGTACTGGTTGGAAATCTCGGTTCAAGGCAATTTTCTGACTGTTTCGGCGGGTCACACACACAAAAAGAACACATAGCGGGCCGCTATTTTCCCACCCCTGTCCTAAGATAAAATAATTTTCCAACAAACCTAACAATTTTCGATATTTTTTCAGACACTCTTAATATCTCAAAGATAATTAAACTGTGGTGTTCAAGTAATAATTAATTATCTTAATTAATATAGATATTTAGCTACTAAAACTGAATTTTCTAAATATCTATATTTATTAAATTTTAAAAAATCTCCTGGAAGATGACGAGTTATGGAAACTTAAAAAATGGCTTTCTTAATATTAATTCAGTGAAACTTTTGGAATGATATTAAATTTTCTTTTTAAAACTTTCAAAGATGTTTAAATTAATTGATTCAAAGCTAGTTTAGATTTTAAAAATATAAAAAAATATGAAAAGAAAAAAACTAGGAAAAATGATATTTCATCAAATACACATACGAAAAAAGTAAAATGTAGCATATAATTTTTTTTAAATATTTGGATTCTTACGTCCAAAGATTCTAAGACCAAAATTTCACAGTTCTCTTCAATAGTTCAGGAAATATTCAAGGTCAAACTTATAATTGGGAATTGCGAAGTTTTAAGAGGTTCTTTAACTAGTTTAAAAATTTTTAATTTTTGATCCTCTTATTATATGGTATTCGTAAAAGGGAAAATATTATGAATTATTTGTGGGAAGTAATGCCATATATGACTCTCAAATACAACTTTCCTCGAATATTTCTAGAACTAATAATGAGATTCAAATTATGGAATATAGGATAAATAAAAGTTTTCTACAAACTTCTTCAAAAAGTTCGGATTTTGAAAAAAAAAAAAAGAAAATTATTTTTAGTTAATTATCTATATTAGTTAAAATTAAGATGATTTTTCCTTCATTGTTTAATTCTACATCAATCGTAAAGTCTAATTAATAGTTAATAAGTTCAAAACTCTAATTCAAGGTACGTAAGAGAAGGACAACAATCATCAATCATTATCTATCAATGAATATGAAAGATGTTGGAGATAATTTATTTGAATATCGCGGAAATAAGGGAGACAGCGAGTCTCGTCTGAAAGAACGAGAGCGTATGGATCACACTCACTCACTCACTCACTCACTCACACACTCACTAACATACGTTCTTCTGAACACTAAAGGGAGATAATGATTGTATGTGCTGTTTTGGAGACCAATATAGTTGTAAATAATTTTTAAATAGTAATTTATGTATATAATTGACGAGTAAAAATTACAATAAATGTAATAGAATGACATCCCTCTCCCACGCTTCTTGAACCTTTTGAATTAATATTCACTGCAATAGATCTTTCTCTCTCTCGAATTGCTCTTAACCCAGTTGATCTTAGTTTATTTTCAAATAATAATGTCTTCTTGAAAAATAATTCTATTCAGCTTATATGTCACTACCTTTAATTTAATTCACTATACTTCTTATCTTTATCTAATTTACCTAATCACGTTTCATTTCTTCGGGAAGGAGTTGCAACTGTATGCAATTCAAATTACAAGATATACCCAAGGTTAGTGAAGAGAGAACCACGAATATATATATATATATATATATATATATATATATATATATATATGTATCCAATCTTTACAAGCTAATTAATTTATCAACAAATTAATTTAGTTCCTTTGGAATAGTTAACGCTGATATAAGTTTCACAAACAGATGTGTTGAAAATTGCGAAATCTATTGAGAATGTATTTTTTTGCGGTAGTATTTAAGCTTGTAAATATCTTTGAAGTTATTTAATCAAGACAAATTAAATTGAGGTACGAAAAGATAGGGTATAATTATTATTGAGATATTCTTGTACATTTTTTTAAAAAAAAATGTAAGAATACTTCATTATATAAATATATATATATATATATATATATCCTTACTACTATATATATACTAGTATATATTTTTTTTATTTATTGAACAAAATCTCTATTAAGGTTTAGTATTCAAAAACTTTTCTCTGAATAGTTAAGTTTTGTTCTAGCAATTGCGTTTTCGATTCGAGACCTTGAATCAATTACTTCTGTTAGTTTCAATTTTGTTTTATGTCAGACATATTTTATTCTCTCCTGGACAGTTTGATTCTTCTTCTTTGGCATTTTAAAGTTTTTTTCCCTCCGAAAAAAGAGTTTCAAATGTTTAAACACGCTTCATTACTTTTGAAAAGAATGTTGGTTTTTTTGCATTTGTCATCTGAATCACTGTTGCTTTCATCTAAATGCTAGTCACAAAACGAAAGATGTGACTGTTTTAAACTTTTTGACTTTTTACGTCACAAATGAAGTAATAAATTATTTAAAACTTTTAGGCTTTGCTATTTTTATATTGATTAAACAAATGTTGCTGAAGTTAATATAAAGAACTGGGAGCACGTTGTAATAACAATATTTGAAAAAAAAAATGCCTTCATTTTTATTGTATTTACGATTTCTTGATTATAATTGTATCTTATAGCATAATTATTCATTCATCGTATGTACCTAAAATCATTCGGAAATTTGGTTGATTTTTGCTCAAGAAATATTTTCAACTCTTATAATTCTCCCGGATCTGGGGTAAATTAGGCAACAAATTGTAACAATAAAGAAGACAAATATTTTTCGTTAATATTCCTTTATTAAGTAATGCAGAAGAAAAAGAGTTGATAACTATTATTATTTGGCATAGTGACAATAAATGATATAAAATGGTTTTCAGTAAATAAAGGTAAAACATTTTTTAACTCAGCCAATGAATATAGAAGTCAATATTCAATAATAGAATTGTCGTTTGCGCAAACAAATGATTAACTGATTCCTCTCACATGTTTAACGTGAGCACTTATTTTATAAATATAGTACTGCGGGTATATATACTGTTTTCTTTTTTATTGCTTGGTAAACATGTCCGCAAACAGACAGATAATTAGATGGAAACTGGAGCCAAGACAATATAAACTTTTCCTTTTTTCTTATTTACATTAAACTGACTTGTAATTGAAATAAAGTTCTGTTCATAATAATAATAATAATTTATATTTTTTTTTCATTGCTTATTTTACTAAATGAAGTAAAACTTAGCAGACATGGATTTATCGAGAAAAATAAGATAGTCTTCTTATTACCTTCACTGTTCATATTACTTGCAAAAGGAGGCATTTTTGCTCAGTTTTAACGTTAAAAAGGAAAATAAAATGTTACAACCAAAATTCTTGTAACACATAAAGAGAAAAGATATATATTACTAATAGTCATATGTTTTTCATTTTTTCAACTTAATTACAGCCATCTTAATTTCAGTGTGAAATAAGAGTAGCTGTGCCTTAAATAGTGAAAAAAGTATTAAAATTGTTTTAGATATTTTTAAACGGGAAAGTAGTTTGAAAGATACTTACAGTTTGGCGATTTCAGAGCCAAAAAAAGCCTTCTTCTCTATTTTGTTGATCAAGTTGAAGTCCAGATTTCTAAAATGAACAAAATCTTACATTCAACAAGAAAAAAAAAAGCTACATTTAAATTTGAAAATATGTCATATTTAAATCTTGGTTCTACGGTAATATCTAAAATCTGATTAGTAAAAATTCTAAGTCTTAAAAAGTCATCGATAAGTTAAAAGTTGTCAAAATTAATGAAATTGCAAAAAAATCCCTTGCATAAAACTCTTTATTAAGCTAAATAATGCGAAACAGTTTCACAATATTCAGCAGAAATAATCTGTATTGATTGTAAAACATCAGAATATTGTTAGTTTTTCCGTTGTAAAAATGTACATTTACATTTTGAGATGTACACAATGTAATCTGCCAAAGAAAAGTTTTTAAAAATTTTGAGAACATTGTTATATGTCATATTTTGATTCCCTTAAAATCTTTCTTTGATTTTTGCTGAACATTTGCTTAAAAATGCTAATCGGTTCTTCTTAAACTAAAAAATTGAAAATAATTTTTTCACAATAAAGTTCGCGTGATGCCCGGAAATAAAAAGAAACAATGAACTTATTCAAATATGATAATTAAAAGAATAAATTTGTTT
>BMAW01029354.1:0-21866 GCA_019974015.1 Nephila pilipes | reverse complement strand
CGGCACCCACTTGGAAAAAACCTTTTTCACTTCACTTCAAAAAACCTTTTTCAGTAAATACACTTCCATATGATATCTGTGTCATCTCAGCAATCTCACGGAGCTTCACTTTACGATCTTTCATTATAATTTTTGTCACTTCACTCACATTTTCCGGTGTAACGGCTTCCACAGGTCTACCCGAGCGTTCCGCGTCATTTGTGTCGGTACGACCACGTTTAAACTCGGCAAACCACCGACAAATCGTTGCTTTTGATGGACAAGAGTCCGGGTAACATTTTTCAATCCATTGTTTCGCTTGCACGGTGTTTTTACCCATTAAAAAACAATGTTTTATCAGAACACGAAACTCGGTTTTTTCCATTTTTTAAACAAACTACAAAACGACTTTACTCCGACCTCGATAACTCAGCTGTTTCTGGTCCGATCGACTTAAAATTTTGACACGTTTCAAGCAAAGGTTAGTACTCTAGAAAGACCTGGTTTACTACGAGCGCCATCTCTGGGTTAGTCTCGTGAGTTATTGATTGATGTGTTAAATACGGATTATACGTAAATGAAAATTCTGCATACTTACAAACAACAAATTCTTAGCAGACAAAACACTTATAAACAAGATCCGATTTAATTACGGCATTCTCTCGGTAATCCGGTCGATATCAATATAGAGCACAACCCCGAAGTACTGAGAAGCCACTAATAATAACGCCATGAAACAGAAAGAGTAGGAAAAGTAAAGGAAAGGCATTAATAAAAAATAAAGGAAAGTAAAGGAAAGGCATTATTGTACAAAGTTTAATGCAGAACACGCAGATAAAGTGTCAAACATATGATATAATCAAAACTACAAAAGCATGTATATTTTGTACAGATTTCCTGATTTATTCCGTTGAAGTAGAAGACCTAAAATAATTCTCTTTGACTAGTCATGGAAAAAGGCTAGATTATTATCAGGCCGGATTGGTGAAGTACCAGATAATACGAAGTGTGACTAGTAAATAACGGGACTGACGCTGCAGAAGAAGAACTGCACATGCGCCTAACTCCAGGGACCGACAGCTGTTTAGCCTTCTCAGCTTGAAGCCTTCTCTTTCAAATGGAGTGCCTCTCGCATCTGTAAATAAATCCATATACCCGTAGCCTTCGTTCACATTAGAGTTTTTTTGTATTGTTTTGCCGGGAAAATGATAAGAGAGCAACGAATTGTTGTGAAATTTCACATAAGACTTGGAAAAACCATTACTGAAACCTATAAGTTTTTTGAAAGAAGTGTATGAACATGAATTTTTATCACTTGCACGTATTTTTGAGTTGTTTAAGAATTTTCAAGATGTCCGTGAAGACCTTGAAGAGGATTCACGCCCGGGTTGCCCTCCTGCTTCAAAAACGGATGTCAAAATCGAAAAAAATCGGTAATCTGGTTCACTATGACCTTCGATTAAGTATTCGTTCGATTGCTGAGACGGTAGGAATTGAGAAAGAATCCGTGAGGCAAATATTTCCACCAAGACATTGTGCCGGCTCGTTCCACATTGTCTTTCAAGAGGTTTCTAGCCAAGTACAGCATACCAGTGTTAGACAATTCGCCGTATCTTGAGCATTGCGACTTATATTTGTTTTCTATGGTGAAATCTGAATTAAAACGAAAAGGATTTAGGTTTGTTGAAGCTGTCAAAGAAGGAGCTGACAAAAGAAGACTTCCAACGCTGTTTATAACAATGGAGAGTTGAAGGGATAGAGGAGGGATGTATATTGAAGGAGATAATAAGTAGATATGTATGACATCAAACTAATCTCGTTATTATTATTATTATAATTATTATTATTATTATTATTATATGTATGATATCAATCTCTTCATTTAATAGCCACACCCATCGACTTAACTCTACATCAGTGTATTTATTGGTGAAAGGAATGTCTACACTGGATTTTCTAGCCCAACGATTAGATCTATATCTTACAGAGAATATATGGGAGTTTGGGACATTTATGGTAATGAACAGCACTCCCATATTGTTTCCCAGCTGAAAACATCCATTTTTAATGAGTGTAATAACCTGCCTGTAAACTTATTTTATACACTGGTTGACTCAAAGGAACTCGATGATAAAATGTAGTCATTAAAACTTATAACTTATTAGTTAAACTTATTAAATTTTTTACGAAATGCTTTTGAAATTTAAACTACCAGCTACTAATTTACAAATTTTAGTGGTTTTTTTTAATTCATAATAAGATATTTTTCTTATTTTAAAGTTTGGAATTAATACAAAGTCAAACTTGGTTTATTTCAGCTGTTGTAAGATTTCAAATTATCTTCTCGTCGTGTCAATTACAAGCATCTCTTCTTTTCTTCAGCATCCTTTATCTCTTCCTATAACTGCTTCGTAAATTTATAAAAAAAAATTTCTCCCTTTCCTTTATCATCTCTGCGACGAATTTCCACAGTTACTCTTTAATTTACGAGATTCTTGCCTTCATAAATCAGTTCCGATCTTGCGAAGCTTCTTAAAAAATCCATATCAATTTCATTTTTTATTAGCAACAATTAATGTACTTAATCCATTTTTATATCTTGGTGTGCATTTTTTCTTACCTTTTCCTTAAGGAGTACCTTCATTTTATTACAGACTCATAACTCATTTAACTTAATAAAGTATATTAAATAAAATTTGTGCATTTTCGGTGCAAAGATACTGTTAACTCATAAGTCGAATGGAATTCGCTGTTTATGGTAATTGGAAGAAAATTTGAAACTGAACAGAATTTGTGAAGAAAATCTTCATTATCGTATTTGACTCAACATTCCAGGGTGTCCAATGCCTTCTTTTGAAGATTTCTCCTAGATAACCTGCCTTTTGCCTCGTCCTGCCAGTTTCCCTCCCCAATCACCTTAACATATGATTCAACAGAATTGCGCCACCGCAGTTTTGTCTTCCGCTTTTACGACTTGTAAAGGGCTTAACAACAAAATCTTCTCTACTAGATCTTTTTCACTCATTTTAACAATATGAGAAGCCCAGTTCATTCGATTCACTTTAATACATTTAAAGATATCAGGCTCATTAAAAATTCTACAAATTTCAAAATTAAAAAAGGAAAAATCTTTACAAACAACTATTTATAACGGACCTTAAATATTTCTTTTTATCCGATTATTATAATACTTCCATTTTTTCTCGAAGTAAATACCAAAAAACTTGCAAAATATAATTCATTTCAACTTCCGCTAGATCCTAAGAGGATTCGTTTTTTTTTAGTTGAGACACTCTCATTAGATCCTTACTTTTACATACATAATTCCTTCCACATTGATACTTACAAATATGTTGCGAAACGTGTCCTCTTTTACTTTGTCCTCTCTACGACGAATTCTAATTGTAACCGTTCAGTTTACACGAAGGAGGAAGTCATCTCTGAGTCTTCTTAGTTCTCCAGGTGAGCAGGATTTTTATTATATGGTTAATGAACATTTTTTTGAATATAACAGGGAGGCTCAAAAAGTACCCGGGTTAAGAATGGGATGTAAGATTATAGAATTTGAAATTGAGAGGGGAGGAATTCACTGCAATATTGTCCATGGATCGTTTCTCTTTTTTCTGAGTCCATTAACATGTTGCCCTCCTCACCAAAATTCTTCGCCATAGCTTTTCTAGTCAATGAGACCATCTTCGCCTTCTTTGGAATAGATTCACTTCAATATACCCATTCTTTACTGTTCCTTGATTGAGTGTGAGAAATGAGGAATCCAGGTATCATCAATGATGACAACTCGACTCAAAATGACGACGACGACTCAACACCGAACAAATTTTGATTTTGCTACAAATGGCTGCTAAATCAAAACTAATCAATGAATCAGTGTGTCCCATTATTTTTTTCCTCTGTTTTATAGATGGTAACACTAAATGGTTACACCAACTTGAATTGACAGTGCCCTCTGTTGTCAAAAAAAGATACTTTTTGAACCACCCTCGTTTGGCCGTGGTGGCCTAGTGTGATGATCCCAGACTCTCGGCCAGCGTTTTCTTCGTGAGTTCAAGCCCAGATGTCATTAAAGATTATTGGCATGGTGTGGAAGTTTGGAGAGAGAAGTGCCATTTCAAGTGTTGTTCTAGTCACTTGAACGTGGTTCAGAAAAACGAGATACATCGCTAATAGCACTCGTGTTGTTTCTCGGTGTGTGGTTTATAAAAACATTCAATCACCCTCGTCAATTCAATCATTTGAACATTCAATCATTTGAATCATCCTCGTATTACGAACGAGAATTGAAGCACGCTTAAGGTAAAAATTAAACACAGTTTTTTCACTGTTTCAATTATAAACCTCTCAAACCAATTTTTTTCTTCTACATCCTTTATTCCACCCCATTATTACTTCCAGATTTATTGCGAAACTTTTCCTATTTTCGTTCGTCTAAGACGAATTCAATGGTATTCGTTCGAATTATGTGAATCTCGTGATCGCAAGTCAGCTCTGAGCCTTCTTTAGAAGTTCCTTAGAAGAATCCATATCGATTCCATTCTTTCAAAAGAAACGTTTGCAATATCTGTGGCCTGTTGAAGGCTTAAGGTATGCATCTCCTTTTTTTTCTTTCTTTTCTTTTCGGATCAACGGAACGGATTATTAGAAAGAACTCGAAATTCTCATAGAATGATAAATTATCCTCGTAAGACTTCTGCTATAGAAAAGAAAAGTATCGATTATCTCACAGATTAGATGGATTTTCGCTCTGAATGATATTAGGGGGAAAAAAAAATTTTGAAACTGCACAGAATCTCTTAAACTCTTACTGGAATTATTAGTCTTTTTCTCCTTATTTCTAGAATTTTTTTTTCTGTAAAATAATAAATCTTTTGTTAATTTCTGAAAGATTACAATATTTAAAATTTAAAAACAGTGCGAGAAATTAAAAAAATATTAATTAAAAAAACACGAAAGGCTTCTTTTCAAAATTTTAACTTCGAATGTTTACTTTTATTTTTCGAATATTTTTGTGTGGCCGTGGTAACCTAACGGTTATGGTAGCGGACTCGCGGCCGTCGTCCAGTCGTGGGTTGGAGCCTTGTTGCCACTGAAGATTTGCCGTTTTGGTTTGGTTTGGTTTTATTTACGTCGCACTAGAAGCAACACGAGGGCTATTGGCGACGGACCTTCGTAATTTTGAACCTCGATCAAGTGACGAAGATGATACCAAAGACCTTCCATGTAACAGGAGCTGATGCACGTTAAATTTGTGGAGGCTCGAGGTCCTCCATTGGTGTGGTGTGGAAATTAGGAGAAGGGAGGGCCAGCTTAGGTGTCCTCTTCGTCACCTTACCGAAGGTCAGAATTACGAGATCTTTGTTAATAAAACCAACAAATGGAATTACACATTAATAAAACCAACCAATCGAGCTTTAATAAAACCAACAAACCAATCGAACATTTTTGTTCGTTTATTCTATAAATATTCGTGTATATTACGTAAACTCCACATATAAATAAAGCTGGATATTATACTAAATTCCTCATAAGAACATTTTGATTACTGTAAAATTTTAACATTAAGGTCTTTTATTTTTTTTCCTTGAGACCATTTTAAAGACAGCTCCTTGCTTGAGCAACAGAACTCGTAAATTTGAAGTTCGGCCAAATGACGAGGATAACACCTGAGCTAGTATCTTCAAATTTCCACACCACACCAACAGGAGAGCTCGGGATCTCGACCAAATGTCGTGTGCATCAGGCCCACTACACTTTAGTGATATTATGGCTTGAACCCGCGCCTCGACGCAAATAACGCCACCTGAGAATTCGCACTAGGCTACTGCGGCCATAAGCGATTAAGTAATTTTATCAAAATAAGAAATTTAAAAACTCCATTATCTCAGCAAGGCTCGTGAAAAATCTATTTTAAACACTGAATTACGAATTACATTCATTGTCTCGATTCTATAATTTTTTTTAAAAATATTTCAATTTAATCTTTTATATAGTAATAGTAATTTGAAATAACTAATTTTTCAATAGTAATTTGAAAGAAAAAACAATTCTATTCTATTTTATTTAGTTTTGTTCAAAAATTCCTAATGATATATATTGACTGTAATTACATTGCTTTGAAAAATATAATCATTAATGTGCCAAATTCTTCTTCAAAACAACCAAGAAGTCAGAGAATAAACTTCTTCGTATATTAGATATATAGCGTATACAAACAACTTTCTGATTATTATAGAATAGTTAATCACTTTCGGCATATGTTCAAACCTAATCTTCTGTACCAAATTTTCCTTCTAAAACAAAAGTTTGTACTTGGTTATGAAAAGCAGTTTTCTTTTTGTCAAATGTAATTTACTATAGTTGAAAGTTTGAGTACGGTTTAAATTAATGTTTTTCTAACATTTCTATGAATTTTGATGAAGTTTCCATAGATCAATAATTCTTAAGTTATTTTAATGCCAAAAATGCTATATAAATCACCAAGAAGGAAATAATATTCCAAATCTTGATTAATATTTTTGCTTAGAATTCACATAAAAAGTATCTATTTGTTTTTAAGCTATGGAAAATAAATTGAAAAAAAAAATTGTATATTTTTTTTAAATCAGTTCATTTAGTTACTATTGTTTCTATTCATTTAAATTAGCTTCATAAATATAGGGTTATTCAAAATTATTCATACGATTTTTAAATTCCGTATTTTCAAAATACACGACGCAGAATGATGAGTAAGCAAGAATGCAAAAGAAAACTGTGGAAGTTTTATAATAGTGGGAAAATAAATGGCTCTCGTGTGTTCTTCGTGAAGCTATCTCATGAAAGCTATTTTGGAAGCTTTCACGGAGCTACCTCACAGTTGGATCAGTCACAGTGATCCAGATGACTGGATGTTACACAGCTGGCCACTTAAGTCACCTGATGTGGCCCGCATGCGATTTCTTCCTTTGGAAGTTTGCAAAAGTTAAGGTTTATGCGCCACCATTACTCAGAAATGTATTTGAACTTAACCATCGGATTCTGCTGATGAGCAATCCATTACCACTGACATTTTACAACGTGTTGGGCAGAAATTTACATTTTCTATTGACGTTACATGTACTACAAAAGGAAGCTAAGAGGAGGGGTTCAAAAAGTACTTGTATTTGAAGATAAATGGCATCGTTAAGGTAAATTGCTGTTACCATTGGTTGCTTCCATCTGTTAAATGGTGCCGAAACAAATACGACACTGATTCCTCAGTTAGTTTTGATTTGGTAATCATTTGCTGCCAAATCAAAATTTTACTGCTGCCGCGTCGAATGTTCGACCTAATTTGCGTAGAGTTGTCACCACCGATGATAAATAAATGGATTCCTCGTTATCCTCCGGAAACCAAACCAATCAAAAAGTTGGGATGCTTCAGCTGAATCTGCACCAAAGGAAGCGACAATGATCTCATTTGCCTAAAAAGTTAAGACGAAGAATTTGTGAGGTGCGAAAGACGTCATGATCAAGAATACGAATAACTGAGACGAAGGCGGTTGTCAAGTAAGACATGATACTTTCTAAAAACAAATCATTTTCGATGTTACAAGTACAATCTCTTGGAATTTCTAAGTCCTTATTGAATGCCTCTCGTATGTCGAACACTTGTTAAAAAACTTCTGATTTTCCCTTTGTATTTACTTGTTACTTTATCACTTTGTGTCGTGTATTTATAAAAATATAGAATTTTGAAATCGGATCAACCATTTTGATTAACCCTGTTTATTACACGTATTTTTCAACTAGATTAAGTATTGCCAAATTAATTAAACAAGATTTGATACGAAAGCATTAAACAAATTAGACTTTTTAGCTTTTTATTATTTTGTGTGATGGCTATTCCAATTTTAATTACTTATTTAAATCTCATTCCAATAAGCATATCTGAATAATTATTTCACAAAAGGTATGTAATTAACTCATAATCGTTATATTTCTATTGAATTCTAAAACGATTTCTGTCAGCTTTATAAAATCTGGCAACACCGTTACCCGTAAAAAAAATAGCTCTATCTACTGACTTAAAATTTCAAAATTCAAAGGAATATTTATACAAATATCGTTCTATTCTTTATTCTATCGCCATCTTATAATAATTAAAACATACGAACTTCTAAAATATAAAAAACAATGCCTATTTTTGGTTACAAAAAAAATTGAAAACAAACTATTCTGAGAAAATTCAAATTATTAAATCAAATATTAAAATAAAAGGAAACCATAAATTATAAAGTAAACATTATTTTGTCCACACATTAAAATTAAAACAAATGATAAATTATTAAATCAAATATATCTTAAGAGAAGTGAAACTATTGTTGCAGTAAAATGAAAATATAAAATAAATCTTTAAATACCGATATTTTTGCTCAAAAGTTTCTTTGCTGTCCGCTTGTTATTTTTAGCATACTTTTGTTAATTCCTTAGGAATATGCTGACAAATTATTTCCTTCCAAATTATCTTTCATTCATTTTTTGTCGTATTAATCATAAGATATCAAACGGAATTCTTAAAAAAATACAAAAGTTATACTAACTACATTAATGTTAGAGAATTAATTGAGTAAAAATTTTACTTTATTCGTTTTCAAAGCAATTTATACTTTTAATATTCTTAATTTATTTTGGGTCATAATATTATTTAAATAACACTAGATTTTTAGCTATTTCATTTTGAATTACGATAAAATGTTCTAAGGAGACTCAGTACTCTTTGAATAATTTTCTATTTTTTCTCTTTCAAAGATTATGTTTTAAAATGTCATACAGTGTTTCTATTTTTAATGACTTTAGGTGAAATTTTAAGTATACTGTTGACACAATTTTAATTTTTTTAAAAAAAAATTGAAAATTATAAATTACTCCTCCTGTATTTGTTAATAATTTAGTATGAATTTTTTTCTAAAATTCTCAATGATGTTTTAAGCAACACCTTAAGGGTCTATTTTATAGTAATTTTTTTAGTTTTGGAGGGGAAAAAATTTAATGTATGAATGAGAGTATGTAATCTAAAATTAACCAATAAACTTCATAACCCATACACTTTAATTTTTTAAAAAGAATTTCTTGATTTTATTTCCAAATGGATCTCTAATTTTGCTTCAGACATTTTGTGTTACTTTCAGGGAAAATAGTAGCGATTGGTAAATATTTGAGGAAGGAGTAGCATTTTAAATGCATTGAAGTATTGATTAGTTTATATTAACGTCGCACTAGAAGCAACACGAGGGCTATTGGCGACGGACCTCGTAATTTTGAACCACGGTCAAGTGACGAGGATGACACCTGAGCTGGCACCCCCCTCTCCTAACATCCACACCACGCCAACGGGAGGACTTTGGGCCCCGAACAGATTTAACGTGCATCAGCCCCGGCTACATGGCGGGTCTTTGGCGGCCAAGGATCGAACCCGCGACTGAACGAAAACAGCCAGCCGCTAGTCCACGACCTTGACCACTAGGCTACCGCGGCCTTGCATTGAAGTATTGAAAAAACACAAACCGAGGAAAAACTTTTGCAATTTATAACTCTAAAAAGTAATTATGTGCTTCAGTTGACTTAAAATACAATTAATACTTAAGCACAAAATCCAACTACTAGAAGTAGTATGAACCATTTGTTCCAGAACTTCAAAAGGCTCTTTATAGGGCTTTCTCCTCAGTGACGGGGACGAGCAGTTGGCTGTTACACGCTGGCTCCTTTCTCTGGCGCGGATTGCTTCGATACCTGTATGCAGAAATTGATATCACGATCTGACATGTGCTACAGTTCCGATAGTCCTTGTGTTCAGAAGTATCTGAATGAATGTTTGACCTGTTTCAATAAATGTTTACAAGTAATTATGTTTTGTACTTCTTTAAGGTCTCAGGGAAACTTGATTTCTCTCTGAACATTCCGATTAAATTATTCTCTTAAGACAAAGACAGTCATTTCGAATTTAAAATAGCCACTCCCGATACTGCAATAAATTTTGAATGGAACTTTGGCAATCAGTTAAATTACACATTTCATTCTTTTCATGAAATGATAGAATCGAATTGAGACCCACATCTAATGACAGTTAATTCGTTTGAAACAGCTAACAACAGTCTTGACTCTTACTCAAGATCTATTAGGAACTGTTATTTGATGAAACTTAGATTTCTCTAGTGGAACAAACCCTGTGGCAGCAAATCTATGGTTATGAAAGATAGATGGCACTGCAAGCATTTTTGCGCATGCGGCAGAAAGTCTCGTTATGCAATGTAATATGTGCTACTATATGTTCTATGTCCCGTTTAATTATATGAACGTTAATAAAAAGCTTTAAAACATGTTGGAGGTTCGCAATTTGCATTTGTCTCATCAGTTAATATTTAATCAAATGAACTTGTAAATATAGGAATTGCAACAGTTGTCATCTTTGCTTCCATCCATGTACATTTAAACAGCGTCCACAGGGATGTCATTAATTCTTTCAAAATCCAGTTGCCTTAATTAAGGACGAAGGACGGATTTCTTGCTCACTTGATTAGATAAGCGCATGTAGTTTTATCAAAAATAGTAACTCATTTAAACTGAAATTTTGTTTAAGATTGCAGTTTTGATAAATATATGTTGATTAATTAAACTGTTAAAAATTTTTGAGGGAAAGAGACTTTCGAGATATAATCTGGATACTAGTTCAACTTCATACATTGAAGTTTATAATTATTTTCTATGCGTATTTTGTGAAATACTTTTCAATACTTGTGTAATTTATTTCTTAGCATTCTGATATTTCCTTCCTCCAACTTATATATTTAACTATGCAATATTTCAGCCAACAGTTTTTCCATTCCTTTAAATTAATAGATATTTTTTAAATATTCTCTTCGTATCCATTTCAACTTATAAAGACATTCTATGGAATTAATGTAACTTTCCTCGTTTCCCGTAATGTTTCACATTCATCCACCTCTATCGCTCTCAAGTATAATTTTCAAATTTCGACATTCTGAAATAACATTTTAATTATAAATAAAAATTTGAAGTCAGTTGAAATGTCTTCCCAACAATTTTAGGAATACAATTCTTTTAAATCGTCTTTACTTCTTAATTTCTCGTTTTGCAAATATAATTCCGAGGCAAGAATGTATAGTTCCATTTATTTTAATTCGGTATAGATATTGCGTCTTAACCTAATGATTGCTACACAATTAATTCCCTGTCTTGAAAGTAAATTTATATTAATTGCTACTAAATCGTAGCTTTGTTGATCCTATTATTAACTTGAATTATTTATCCTATTATTAACTTGAATTATTAACTTGAATTATTATTAACTTGAATTATTATTAACTTGAATTATTTATATAGTATCTTAAAAGATTAAATTTCATATCTTAAATACTTATTTGTCTAAATGTACCTCTAGTACTTAATGTAAAATGTTAGGAATATTGTATACAGAAATCATTGTTCATTTTAATTAACAATGAAATATTTTGTATTCACATTAGGGAATATAAACTATGAGAACAGGGAAACCTTTTATTACCGTAAAAATTATATTATTCAAATATATAATAATAATTATGTTTAATAAATTATGGTATTCAAATAACTAGGGCAAAAAGAGTAAATCGAATTGTTTTAAATTTTTTACGCGTGTCTAAGATATTTATTACACATGTAAAGGTTACCAAGCAATACATCGTAGCTGTCGTATCCAAGTAGTCATGGCCGACGCTGCTTTCGTCGTCAGGGGTTCGAGTTCTGATACTACAAAAGAATTACCGTACAGCGGGGTTGATGCACATTAAATTTGTCCAGACTCCAAGTTCTCATATTAGCGTTGAAGTTTGGGTAGTGTGATACCAACTCAGTTGTCGTCCTTGTCACTTGACCTTGTCTCATGACCGAAAATTTCAAGGTCCCTTGCCAATAGCCTTTGTGTGATGTTAATAAACAATCAACCAAGCAAAGCATAACAAAATAATTATAAAAGATAAGTTTAATCTCTTTATTAATTTTACAAATAAAATTAATACAAAATTAAAGGAAACGGATCTAAGACAATGAGAGAAATTTAAATCACATCATTTATCAGCAGTTTAGTAATAGTTAACTCTATAGCTGGTGAAGCGATTTATCTTAAAAGTCACTTTCATACTAACTCGACCTCAGGCAAAATCGATTTCTTTTATAAGCAAAGAATTTTATAGAATGACTTTGAAAAGTTTTGGTATCTCTTCTGCTCCCATTAATTTCGTGAAATTAATATTATATCCCTTAAAGCGAAACTGAAACCTCAAAATTCAATACATTTCGGCTACCCAGTTTATCATCAGTTTTCAAATTGTCGAAGACTTTGCGATTAAGAAATGCATTACAACTGCATAAAATTAATGTAGCATCGTTTCCTTATAAAAATTTGAGTTAACCCGTATCATTAAATTATTGATTCGTATAGTATTTATATTATGTTTGTTTGTAGCGGTATCTCTGAATAGTTTTGCATTATATAATAATTATAAAGGGATTTGAAATTTTACACGTGATGAAAGCTTAAGCGAGCTGCAATGACAAAAAAGATTTGCCTATTTTGAACAGCAACATTAATTGCATCTAATCAAAGCTCTATTGCAGATATCTGTATCCCCAAATCTCTTTTACAAGGAGTCTATGAAAGCTTATTGTAGGAATTGATTGTTTATTGAATAATATTGTTAAAACTGTAGCCTTTATACAGAATGAAGAGATTGTAAAATATATAGAAGGTGTATTTTTTCGACATAATTCCCTTGTTGATGAATTTATCCTGTCTGTAGATCAAGAAATCGAAGCATTGGTAGTAAAATTACTTGTGCTGATATAGGAGCCAATTTTTGAATGCTTGAACATCTTCTTCCGAAGGAAAACATTGTCCTTGAAGATGGTTTTTTAAACTCGAGAAACAAATGAAAGTTAGATGAGTAAGGTAGGGATCAAAATAACAACCTGTTCTTTCGAACTATTTCATCTAAAAGAGTGAGAACACACGAGTCAGTGGTCCACCATAAACCTGTTCAGAGTCATTATTGGTATACCGTCGCCGTTAATCCGAAACACTGCGTTCCCGTTTAGAGCAATCAGACGCGAACGAACGATCGGATGAGCTCCCAAATTGTGGAATATATCTTCAACGACCCAACTCCAAAAAAATAAAACTTTATTCTGCATACAAGTGAGACTCATGAGACAAGAGAAACACATAGTTTTATTTAAACCAAAAGTTTGTACGTGGAGGTGGAGGAGAGAGAAAGGCCACATAAAGAAGAGAATGGGTCGAAACGTAAATCGCTGACTATGTAAAATGAACGCCGATGAAATAGAATTCTCAGAAAAGCAATAACCGAAAAAAATCGGTTTACAAGAAAGGTTTCAGAAGCGAGGTAGGTTGGAACCAGAAGAAGTATGGAAAGAAAACAAACTGTGAAAGGACTAGTTCTTTCCAACAGACATGTCCGAACTAAGCGATCTAGACAAGTTAGGTTCAAATCAAAAGAACTTTAAGAAGACACGGACCTTGCTCTTTCACGTGACTGGCCTTCGAAGTGGGTCCGAACCAGGCTGGTCTTTGAAATAGGTCCGCATTGCTAAAGAAACGGTAAAGAATTCCGGTCGTTTGAAGTATTCATGTCCGTTTCATAATTAATTTCTATATCCAAATGAAATCAAAATTAAATTTTGTCCATTTAATTGTACTTTTTTGTTTGAAATCTTATTTATATTGCTATTTTTAAATCTATGAACCAATTCTAAAATTCTCGCAATTTTATTGGGTTTAATTTGAAGGCGAAAAAAGCCTTTAGGAATATATTATGTGCTTAATTATTTACATAAAAAAAATTAGACTCATGCATTTATAATTCTCCTAAAGAATATTTTTGATTATCAACATGTGTTTTAGGACATACAATGTAAACCTAATTACTGGAAGATGTTTCACTTTAACAAAATTCTTACATATATTGATACTTATAGCTATCAGTTTGAATTTGATCAAATGGAAGAATGATTTATGAAGAACTTTTTATAAGAAAATTATGTTTTTCTTATTTTATTTTTATTATTGTGTATTTAGAAATATGAATAAGAATAGAATATGAATTTATATATATAAATATTTAATATATTTCCTGTGTAATTTTATCAATTTCCTTATTTTACATATATATATATATATATATATATATATATATAATAATTCTACAAAAGTGTATGCTTATGATATTTAACGTTTTAAGATTGTTAATAACGGCCTGAGAAGCAACACGAAGGCTATTAGTGACGGGCCTCGTAAATTTGAACCACGGTCAAGTGACGAAGACTGCACCTAAGATGGCGCCTCCTTCTCAATTTTTTCACATAATACCAATGGGAGGACTTGGGTCCTGTACCAAATTTAACAATCATTCCAGTTACACTAGTGGTATCAGGACTCGAACCTACGATTCGACGAAAACAAGTCGGCCGCAATTCCGCGACTATGAACTCTAGACTAACGCGGCCAATTTTTGAAGATACTGGAAACTAAAAAAAAACGTTTTTGTGTATTATTTTATGTACTTAAGCAAGAATAAAATATATAGTGCATCACGTGAAAGAAATAGAAGCGTATTTTTTTTTTAATTAATTTGTTTTCCTATAAAAGTATTAAATGTTTTTGCTAAAAAATTCACAATACACTTTAAAAAACAAAAATACGATTCTAAATTCTTTTTACCAACTTTTCCTATAACTTATTTATTTACTAATTTATTGAATATATATAAATACAAAAAAAAATTTCGTATTGATGAATTTCCAAAAAAAATATTATATTTTCACTATTACCTTATAAAATTAGAAATTAGTGTTTTATTTAATATTAATTTAATACCAAACGCAATTTTTTTCTAAAATTCCACATTCATATCCTTGAGATTTTAGTGAATATGATCAACAAGTAAATGAAAGAACAGGTTAAGAAACGTTTCTTTAAAAATGAACAAAAACAGATCAGAACAGTCCATGTAAAGAGCGGAAATTCCCATTCCTACAGAAGAGACGAAATCAAGGCTATAAAGATAATGTGGCAGAATTTTCCCAGTGCCAGGGATTCAAGAAGTTCTGTTGTGTTACGAACCGTAAGCGACCTTGTGTTATCATTTAACAGCAGAATTCCCTAGCAAAAGAAACTGGTCTTTTTCTACGAATAGTCTACTTAAGTTGCTCATAATATCAATACCGTATACTACAGTATTATCACAATAGATTTCAGAGGCTGGCACGTCTTTAACTCCCCAAAAAGGGAATTACTGCTGGCACTTCTTCCGTAACCCATTCGCTCCTTTTTCTCATATTTTAAATGGATGCCAAATGTGTACGCATTGGTTGCTCCAGACGGAATAAATGATATAGGAACATTGAGGTGTTATCAGCATCTGCAGGCGATGATGTGAGCAATATATTTGGTAGAATAAAATATGGAGCCTCACTTTCTGATATACCCTCGTAATATTACATAAATGTTTGTATTTCAATTGTTAACTTGATGAATAAAAATTTTATTTAGAGCAGACATGAAATTGTCACGTGCTTAAGAAAAACATTCGCTTAAGAGTTGTGACATATCAATTCACCAATATAGAATTGATAATAATGAGATAAATCGAATTCCTACGACAAAATAAACAACGAAGCAAATAAAATGTTATAAATTGAGCAGATACGAGTTTTTATTTTTAAAAAAATTACAACTTTATAAAATAAAATGCTATGAATTGAGCTGTATGAATTGTTCCTAAAGAAAAAAAAATTTCAAAATAATTTGAAGTTTAGTTCATTATGAAAAACGTTTAATAAGAGGAATTGAATAAACAGAATGAGCAAGATCTTAAGTCAATTTATTTTCCCGTCGTATGAACTTGGTGTGAATTAAACTAGCTTTGGACCAATACAAAAATAGAACATAACTGCTTTACGTATTACAGTTACAATTAATCTAAAATTGACAAATTCCGCAGAAACTCAAAACAAATATTTAAAGAAATTGAAAGTAAAATCTATTCAGGAATAAATATTGTCATTTTCGTAAGCATGAATTAGTACTGATAAATTCGATATGTTTGTCTTCTATCGAAACTAATCTGATAAGAAATATTTGATACACGAAGGAGAAGAATATTAAAAATAATGACAATATTGAATATCTATGACTAATTGCATATATTAAATATAGCTGATACACGCCCGCTTCGCTGGACAGACGATAATATAATATTTTGGAACCTATACGTAAGATATCAAGAAAATTTCCAATTTTTAAAACTTTAATGATAATCTAAATTTAAAATTTTAAAAAGTTGATTGTCTGTAATAATGGTTATTCTCGACATTCAAATATATAAAAAAAAATTAAAAAAAACTTAGTAAAAAGTCACCCGATATATACATAAAATGGATAAAATTCATTCCACCGTATACATGTTACAGCTAGTATTACCAAAGATGCAACCTTTTGTCAGAATATCCATCATGTGCTTAACTTTCAAATGAAATAACCTCGCAATGGCATCGTGTCTATTATAAGATTTTTGTCCTTGCCTCCAGACATTTTGATTTCTGACCATTTAGGATTGCAAGTGACTGCAATGCTAAAAAAAAGTCATGCAAGTAGGGATGTCCAAAATATCTTACGTATGTCATAGCCTCTTCAGTTCGTTCATGCATGTAGCGAAGTCCTCCAGTAAACGAAGATTGTCTTGCGCGTGCGCTACTCCGTAAAAAGTCACCATCTTAATATTTTTCAAAATCCGGCTAAGTTTTGGAGCTAAACTACATTCCAAATTCAGAAACTCATTTTATTCCAAACTCATTTATTTTTATCGCTAAATATGTACGTTTTGTATTTTCGACATGTACGAAATTTCACATAAAGAGAACCTTCGCCAAATTCTTGCCAATCCTTCATCAGCGCTTCAATATAAAATTATTTGGTATTTTTCCTTTTCGCACGCACAAATCTCACCAAGTAAACGTAATGGATGACAATACACAGTATGCATATAAAAATATATATATTCCGTTTGGCGTCGGTCATATCATTTTTGGAGATAAAGTCGCCAAAATTACATAACCTACGGATAAGAGTAGATTAACGGATGAAAATTACATTTTGGATTAATAAATCTGTTCTCAGTGAGCGTCTACATTGCAAAATGAGTAACTATGCTAAATTTCAAGTCAATCGGTTGTATAGTCTTTGAGATCTCGTGATGAGTCAGTCAGTGGTATTTCGCTTATATATATATAGATGACTTAAAATCCAAATTTAATCACATTATGTAAAGGGAATTGAAAAAACACACACGTAAACTGTACTTACAAATTGATGATAACATTTTATAGAAAATTTCAAAATTTATGCATTAAAACTTTAAAAAAATTATATTACATGTCTTTCTTATACGAGTATTTAACCATATAAAGTACAGCATCTGTACTCAAATTCTTAACGATGGTGTTGTTGAATTCTAAAAAGCTTTTTGTTAGCTGTAAAAAAATTATTTATAAAATTACCCGTAAAAAAAAAACTTGTCTCGAATGATTAACTCTTTCTTAAATATAAAACACATTGCCAACTTTTAATAATAAATTGAGGAAAAGACGGTTATTCTGTAAAGAATCAGCATTTAAATATATTAAAATAACGCAAACGATAAAATATTAAAGTAGATAATATTCAATTCAGATATTAAAACTAAAGTAAACGATAAATTATTCAATTATATACATCTTAAGCTAAATGTAATTATTGCCTCTGTAAAATGAAAGTAAAATAAATCTTTTACATATTAATCTGTTCTCAACAACAATATTTATTCTCAGAATTCCAAATATCAAATAAATAATGCAATAAACGTTCGCTTTTAAAGAATGCTCCAGAGATGTTCCGAAGCTTTGCGTAACGATCATCTTATGGAAATGCTCATTAAATAGGATAATGGTTTGTAAAGCAAAGCTATCGTATTTCCTAAGGTACAATTTCATTCAACACTGCATGCATAATATGTGGCTTAAGTAGTATAGAATTATTCTGAACAAACTGCCTTAATTACACAACCACAAATAAGAATTAATTAAGTTTTAAATTATAAAAATGATTACAATTTTTTAAATAAAGCAAATAATCTATTTGACAGAGATTTTTCTAAATTTTAAATTAAATAACCATTTATTTTATTGAGTCTTTGAAATACATTGGCATTCATTGCAACACTGACTGGAGAATATTTTAAAATTTTCGTTAATAAAAATTATTTATCTTTCGTACTAATATTTTGGAAAAATACTTTTTGCTTTAGTACATACGTTTCTCTCTCATAATTGAAAATGGCCATCAAATATTGGTATTTTTACGATAAAAGATAAGTATTACACTGTCATTATTAATCATTTCTTACAGAAACGTCATCAAAAATGTAAGAGGCTGTTCTGCTCAACATAAATTTTGTTCCTTTCAATAAAAATAACCTATTTTATAGTTCACAAATCTTACATGACAACCAACTTTTTTCAAGCCCTTAATCGAAAAAAACTGTACCGAGGAAGGGATAATCGATTGTAAGAAATAGAATTATTTAACAAACTACGGTAATAGTTTTTTGTGCCTGAGGCTCGCTCTTATTCGTTTTTATCTTACCTTACTAAATAACCACGAAATAAACTAAATCGTCCAGGAAAATATTTATGTACTGGAATTTCAATTTTAGAACGTTAAATAAAAAGTAAACGCTAACTATTCCAAAGAAACAGCTTTTCCCTTGCGATTATGGTTGGAAAAGGAATACTTATCTATCAAAAGATAAATGATGTTGACAATTGAAAATTTCAGTCTTCTGCTTACAGGAAAACTTTTCATCCCCTACACAATTCTTGATTTATCATCTCGTGAGATATTTATTGTTTCGCCTTCTCCATAGCGTTAAGAAAGATAAGTGTAATTACGACAATAGTAAAACAACAAAAAAAAACAAAGATGTTATAAACGAAACGGTCTGGTGTTTTCTACTATGTTTCCCTTCTTGTAGTAATGCTCCAATTGTTTTATTATTAGGCAATAAGCACTTGAAGTTGTTATAAATACAATATACTAGAAAATGCCACATTTCAATGTTACATTTGGAAGAAATGCTTTTTTCGACTTTTACACCATATATGTGTTATAAATTTACTTTAATTAACTTTCTTTTTTTACATTTAACGATAATATTCACTCCTTTAACTGTTACTTAACTTTTGTCTTTAAATTTCAGACAAAGAACAGACTGGGTTGTATAACGATAACAACTTCATTCTTTTGTGTCTTTATCATGTTATGTTGGTGAACAGCGCAGTTTACATTCAGTGCATCGTCTTGAGATCATTACATACCTGCTTCACTCTAGAGTGTTACATTCTCACTAAAATATTGTGTAAGTAAACATCTTACACACGCCCTTTACAAAAAATTTCAGTTTGTTGAAAATGAAAATAATACAAGTTTAACGCGTATTAATTCAAAAAGTAGAATTTTTTTTTTATTTCAACTTAATAAAATTCCATAAGTTACGTTTATAATATTGAGTTGATATTTTCTTTTAATTCAATAATTTATTAAAATTATAGCTTATATATTTCTACGAGTTTTTTAAAACATTTCAAACTAAAGGCTGGCTGATCTTCATAACGATTGTAATTTTGTCTGGTTATACAGTATATATCGAATCACATGACAGAAAAAAATGATAAGAAAATAAAGAACAGCAATGGTTATCATTGCGGTAAAAAATAGAACATCTCTTTCAATTCACTCTTTCTTTTCTTACTGGGTGGAACTATTTTTCTTTCGCTTGTCCTCTTCTTTTTCTTCCACCCAATCAAAGTTCAGTCTCTCACCTCACTTTTTCACCAATCAAATATTCGCAGCATATTCACTCAGTACATGCAACTAAAGCTTTTCCTTTACCATTTGATACCAAAATTAAATCCCCCTCCCTCGAATTTTGACAGCCAGTCGAACAACTTTCCTTCCATCAAGGATCAACTCCAGAAGAAATCAAGTACAAACTCCAGCAGAAAACAACGTTTTCTCACACTGCCCAGCACCCAAATTATCATGAAAATTTCCGCCTTCTGCCCCTGACCATCAAAGTTACAGAATGCTGGCTTAAAGGCCGCTACGTGGCCAAGGAGCCCGCAGAACTTAATTTCATTTTTCGCTTTAGTTCGCCGACAAAGCAAAGCGACAATGAGTGAGAAACCTGAATTGCAATACCGGATTAAACGTGTCAAGATGAGCTACTCAAATATTTCTTTTCTTCTTGATTTATAGTATTTAATTAAATTTTTATTCAAGCAATAGCTAAATTAATTTCGGAAAGAAATGTTTTTTTTTCTAAACAATAGTTTGTCTTTTCTTGTGTAAATACACTCCTGTAAAAAATTCCAGGACTAAAACTTTAAGGTATTCAAAAAATTTATACGAATCTTGCTTAAGCATTATTTCAAAATTATGACAATTTAATCTTGATAAGAGATTTTAAAAATACATTCCGTAAAGAAAAGATCACTTAAAGTGTAGTACTTTAATTAAATAATAAAGGAAGTCTTTACATACTTATCTGTTTCATATCCCTAATTGCTTAGATAATATTTTTTAAAGTACGTTAATAAAATTGTGTCCCTTTCTTTCTGGAAAAAGGTTTAGTTAATTTTAAAACCTGCAGGCTATTCATAAATTTTTAACACTATTCTTTACTATATTTGCTTCTTTATTATTAGCCACCGAAGGGGCTATTGTTTTATGTGAATCACTTTTGGCGTACCAGATCACTTTTCAATTTTTTATTTTTTGCCTCAATTTTACTTACACTTTGCTTAAATATACTCAATTTAATAATTTATCGTTTGCTTTAATTTTAATAATGGAAAAGTTTATTATTGTCCATTTCTCAATATTTCATCGTTTATTTTAATATTTTTATTTAATTAAGTAATTTAAAAATAATTATGAAAAAAGCATCTTAGATGGCTAAATTTGTTATTTGCAAAAAACTACATAGAACTTTTTATTCTCTTTATTTTATTTATATTACTCTGCAATCCGAGATAATTTTTATTCTAGTATTAGCGTTGACTCCTAAATTAAGGCATTTTTTTTTAGCTTCATTATTGCTACTGAAGTTTTTGGACATTTTGTTTTCCCTTCAGAGCAGTTGTTGTAACTGGAAAGATCGTTTTACAATCTAGGAGAGAATATGTCATGCTGTAATGTTGAATAAATTAGGGTTGCCTTAACGCTAGATTTGGTGTCAAATGGGGTCACTAAATGTCGCCAAGTTTCAAAGTTAGTGACAAAACTAGATGATCCTATACAAGTCTGGAAGGTTTCAGAATGTATTTCGAGAGTGTATAGATTTGGCCATTATGCGTATCAAATTGTATGGAGCTTTCCTACATTTGAAAGCAATCAACCACACAATACTATTAATACATGTATCAGTTCCCCTTTCCGTATTTTTTATCTATACGTTCGTACGCAACATTTCTCAAAGTATCACAGTAATTGGCATTATCTTACAAAAATTCTATTTATATCGCACGAAATCTCAGACATCTACAAAACGAAATGCTTTATCTCAAGCGTTTCGGAAAATAATTTCAAAATGAATTTCATATATGAACATTATGATACTTACACTTACGTTTGAATTGAACTTATTATTTAATACAAAATAATTAAATCGTTTTATAATCGTACAGAACATCATCGATATTCTTTTTTCTGATCAAAATTTCTGGAAATTACAGTCTGATTAAAAAAA
>BMAW01029351.1:0-15680 GCA_019974015.1 Nephila pilipes | reverse complement strand
CTGTTGTACTTCGTTCAGACGGACGTCTTGGTATCTCCTGTCACATATTTTTGTATAATCATGTACATAGTCACATTAAATATTTTAAAACTTAAAAATCGAAATTTACCTATTTGTCTGATTAACAATAAATAATCTTCAAACGAGGTAGCGGTTAAATAATGGTAGCGTAGCTGGGATTCTGTGACAGGAGTGTTGTGTGTAGAACTGAAACTTTCATCACTGAAAGTGGGCTCAACCCATCTACGAAGGACAACCGAAAGAAACTTTTTTCTTCACTCTTCTTTTTTCACTCTCTGCGTGGAAGAAAAAAAAAAGTGGCTCACTTCAAGAACGAGAGTCCAGGAATTATTCGTATTTGGATGTTGTGGAATAAACATCCCGGAGAACGTCGCAGAGTCGGAAAAAATGATTCATCATAGTTGCATCACTAAATAATTGTGACATAAGGCGTCGATTATTAATGTCAAGTCGCAGAGAGTACTTCAAAAGGGGTGAGCACTTTTATATTTCTTGAGTTGTTTTTACAATTTAAAGTGTAGAAATTTGGTTTAAAATTCTTAGACAATTGTGATACTCTGAGTGTTTATTCTTGTATGGGAACATTTTTTGTGTGTTGTTTCTAGAGAATAGAAAATTGTTAGTATTTGTATGATATATATATATATATATATACTGTTATTATTTTTTTTAAAAAAATGGCTTTTTTTTTTTTCGGAAAGGGGAAAAAAAGCAAGATATACTAAGTATCGCAAAAAATTAGGGATAAATGTAACTGTCAGAAATGAATTTTACCAAACAAAAGTGGCTATCACTGATTGTGAAGGATATGATGAATTCGTAAAAGCATGTTTGAGACAATGTGCAAATAGAAAAGCGGGAAGAGGATTCACTCAAGACAAGATGGAGGAATGGGAAAAAAGCGGAAAAATTAAAGTTAGAAGGGAGTAGAAAGGGAACAAAGATTACAATTAACTGAACATGAATTAAAAGAAGGGGGAACTCCCAAATGAAAATATGATTTAGAAAAAATTTAAAGTAGTAAGAGAATGGTTACCTAAGAAGGGAATCAAATTCTTCTTCTTCCATAACACATTCTTCCACACCTCAGTTAATTTGAAGATTTTTTACCAGAGTTTAATCCAAATCAATCTGACATAAGTTTATATCTTGTAATTTTTTGAACGTCAGGCAAAAAGGGCCTTAGTGAAAAGGAAGATTGGGTCATTTATTGGGTTGTTACCTTTAGATATAGTGCAATTGGTGCTCGCAGACAGAAGAACAAGCAGATAATTATGGGGTGTAAAAAATTGTTACTTCAAAGATTTAAATTAAGTCCAGAAGTGCTTTCGACAAAAATTTGTTCAGCATCAAGAAAGTGGAGTAATACATGGAAAGATTTTATCTTTGAAGTAGGTATTGTTGAAAGAATGGTTAAGCAGGGCTTGAAGTTAGGCTTTTGAAGATCTAAAGATCTGATGGTCTCAGACCAGATAAAAAAACGTGCAAAATTTGAGGCAGGTCATTTCCTAGACGACTGGGCAAACTTTAGAGTCAGCATCGAAATTGAGAACTTTTGACAATTATGAAGGAAACAGAAAAGATAAAACCGATTCCAGTGATAGAGCTAATAAAAGCAGAACCCTTATATCAGGAATGAAAGGGAAAGTAACTAGTTCGGAGATTCCCCCACAAACAAACCGTTTATCCCCACCAGCCTTTTGAGTCAGGGAAAGGGCTTTTTTTGAGCGTACTGGCCCCGATGTTTTTCATTGCCACATGCGCTGGGTCATATAAAAACTGCATGCCTAAATTAATGAAAGGAAGAGTCAGAATCATTAAATATCGAAGGAATCCAAGAAACTCCCAGTTTTCTTGGTTCATATACTAATTTTTTTGGGGTCTGTGAATGGAAAAGGGTAAAATCCTGAGAGATACAGGGAGCAACAATTGATTTGGTAAAAGATATATAAATTCCTCTTCTTTTTTACGGGAGAGAAAATCTGGATAAAACAACCTCTAAGTATGGAATTAGTCTGTTTGCCTCTAGCGATCGTGGGATTTCCGGAGATTTTGGTACGGTTCAAACCAAAGCAGCCGTATGCGGAAATCATTTAAACAACATATTAAATTATTTGTTAGGGAATAAAACAACGGAGTTAATGAAAACTGGTTACGATTTCTTTTCTGCTTAGAGGTTGTTAATGCTGTTCAAACAAGTCTCAAAAACTGAGGCAAAAAAAGAAAGAAATGATTCTAGCAAAATTACGGTTATGGAAAGGGGAGACTTGATGCTATAATTATATATAAGAAAACAATGATCGAATTTCAATTCCAGCCCTACAGAAGATATTCCTGAACTGGCCAATGAGAAAATTAAACGGCAAGATTTTATTAAAGGCTCAGAAGATCATGGTGATCTTAAAACGATGTACAGCAGGTTTTGGAGTCAAACAACTGCTTTGAATATATTCACTTGTGGATGAATTACTCGTTAAAAATCGGGAAGATAAGTTGGGTAACATAGTTAAGTTGTGTGTACCGGAAGAGTTAATCAAATTAAATCTCTATGCCATAGAAAGACACTCTTTCATTTAGGTGTTACAAAATCAAAGACAAATTAAACAGATATTTTTATTGGCTAACTTTATTATATAGAAGATATGGAGAAATTTGTAAAACTGTGATGAGTGATGAAGGCTGGAAAGCCAAATGATAAAAAAGAAAGCTCCTTTAAAAATTGGTTCCTGTAATTCAGAGATTTTTACTAAAATAAATATTGATAGCATGGACCTCTTCCAATCACTTCTAACGGAAATACTTATCACCGCCATATGCATGTCGTCAAGTTTCTTGAAGCTATACCAGTATCTGATATTAGTTCTGTTAGTGTCACGGATGCGTTACTGAACATCTTTGATCGCATAGGATTTCACGAAATACAATGCGATCAGGGTATATTTACTAGTGCTCTAACAACAGAGTTTTTGAAAGGTTTGGCATTCGGAGTCAGATACAGTTCAGTATATCATCCACAAGTAACCCCGTTGAACGGTTCATCCGGGCAATTGAAACGACTTATACGAGCTTTATACTTAGAATCGGGTTCAGAATGGGAAAAACATCTTCCATTCTTTTTTTGGCATTTGGACAGTAACACATGATACCCAGACTGCCGCCCTCTGAGCTGATGTGGTAAAATTTGCGAACTCCTGAAACTTTAGTCATGGAACATTTGGATGGATCCAGAGATGAGAATGATCTTGTTACTGAATACATGTTCAAGTTAATTAATAGATTAAACTGATGTCAAGAAGTGGCTGTGATTAAAATGGAGGAGATGCAACTGAAGCGAAAAATATGGTACGATAAGGTAAAAGTAAGCGCGAATTCAAAGATGGAGATTTAGTACTTGTTTTGGCGACCTCTAGACCAAATAAATTAAGCAGTACAATGGATAGGTCAAGACAATCTTAAAGTAAAATTTCGAGCTAATTACTTAGTAGAAATTCCTGGAAGACGGAAGATCTGAAATTTATCATATCAATACATGCTAAAACCGCCTTATAAGACCGGAACATGTAAATTTGCTGAGTAGTGATAGAAAGTTGCAAAATTGCTTGCTGATGAAGATATCGAAATTCATATTTGGAAAATAATTCTAAATTATGATTTCCAGATATAATTCAAGTTAGTGATCAGGAACAAAACCCTAAGTATTCTCAGATTAATCAGCTAAATTATTAAACAGATTTTCGAGGTGTTTTTCAAGTAATCCTGGTTTGATTTGGTGGAACATGAAATTGAACGGTGTAATAAAACCATTAGATCGAAACCGCATCGCATCCATACAGACAAAATGAAATTTTGAAGATGAAATACTTAAACTAGGGATTATTGAAGTAAGGTGAATCGGATTATATGTCGCCTAAGTTTTGGTTGAAGTACCGGCAAGATCCCCAGACCGTGTGTCGATTATCGGAAATTAAGCGAAGTGATTGGGACGAATACTTTCCCTCCCAAATATAGAGGAACGGCAATGAAGAGGTTTTGACAGCTAAATTATTACTATCTTGATTTTCAAAGGGATAACTTAAAATTCGTTGAGTAAAAAAGTGCTTTCAACGATACGCAGCATCTGCACTAATTTTGAACTTACAGACCTCTTAGGATGAGTTTGGGTTAAGAACGCTCCTTATTTCAAACTCATGGCTGAATTATTCAAAGAGGTCTTGAACATTTTCGTAGTCCCATATCTAGGTAGTATAGCTATTTTTCAGATACATGATCTCATTTAAAGCACATGAAGAATTGGTATTCCTTCGCATCATAAAGGCAAAATTAACTCTAAAACCATCAGAAATGCAAATTTGCTCCAAGTCTGTTACATACTTAGGCCATAAAGTGGTGGGACTCAGGTCTCCCCTCACAGGTCAAAGTTCAGAGCGTCATAGTTCCCCACCCAGAAAACCAAAACAAACATTAGAGCTTTCCTGGGTTTAGTGAACTATTATTCACGATACATTCACATAATGCTCCGTGATATCTGCTCCCTTGACCGATGCTTTAAAAGGGGAAGGCAAAGGAAATCGTTTGGACAACTGAATGTGAAAATGCATTTCAAGAACTAAAAAGAAATTGATAAACAAAACCTGTCTTATACGCCAAATTTTGAAGAATTTGTTAACAAACTGACGCTTCATTTATTTGAAATGGGAATAATTTTGACACAGTTAAATGACAAAATAGAAGAACATCCAATAATTTATTTATTAAAAATTTTTCGGATGTTGAGAAACCTTCTCGTACAACTGAAAAAGAATGTGCTATTATTATTTTCGCTATTAAGAAATTACATTATTATTTAGATGGGAATAAATTTTTGGTTATGACCGATCATGAGAGAAATCCATTAGTTTTGGTTAAATAAAACACCAGTACAAACCCTAGATTAATGAGATGGGCTTTGCTTTAACCATATAATTTCAAATTGGCATCGTTCAGGTAAAAAACCACAAAAATGCAGATGAGTCTCAACTATCTATTTTAGAGGAATAGAATTTATTGATCCTTATAGAGTAGTAGAAAATATAGGTGTGCTAAAAAAAAAAAAAGAATTATGTATTAGATTTATCTCTTTGATGGGTTTCAGTGCATGTTAGTTTAATCGGAGGTGTTGCTTAACATACATATGTATGTGCGTTTTGTCTTTGCTTTGAAGAAATTTTATTAGGGTAATGGTGTGTATTTGGTGTTATTTTATGCAGATATTTTTCTAGAATAATAGTTAATGTAATTTAAAAGAAAAACGTACATATAGCATTTTTTAAAAGGTGTTAAGATGTAGTATTGTGAACTAAAGTGTTTTGATATTTCTTTTTTTTTAGTATTTTTGGTAATACCAAGAAAAATTAATATTGTAAACTGTAAAGATAACTTCTGGGATTAAAAGAGTTTTTAAAGAAGTAAATAAATCTGTGTTTTTTCGAATCTGATTTTTGATATATGTTATTCTCTCGAAGGTTTAAAAAAAATAAATAAATAAAAGAGCTACCATGATGGATGTTGGGCCTGAGTAACCCATTAGAAAGGTTGAAATGAATATGTTTGGTTAACTTTTTTGATTCGAATAAGCGTGGTTGGATTAGTTCCATCTAATTGTGTATTTGAAATCGAAATGCACTTTGTTTGTTAGAATTTTTCATTTGTAATACATATCCTGGCATTATATGTGTTTTTAATGTGCTTTTTTATTATTATTATTGATATTTGATCATATTTTTTTTAATTATCATTCAATATAATGTGTTAATTCTTATTGTTGATGTTTGTAAGTTCCTAGCAAGAACACTCATATTAAAACTAATTATTCAAAATTTTACCAAATTTAATCAAAATTTTGAGTTTAATGTTGTTACAACTCAGGAGATATTGTAGTACTTGTGTGTGAAATAATATGGATCTTCTAAGTGTCATCTTATCTTTGGACAGTTCCTTCATAACATTTTAAGAACATTAACTTTTCTCAGAGAAAAGTTTTTCGAAGGGGAGAGCTGTAACGTCATGGCATATCCACTTTCCTCGGCCTTCTTCAATGTTTGTTGGTCGAGCTGCAACACAACACTCATGCATCTGGACTGCCGAGCGACACCTGATCCCCGAGATGTCAGCAGAAGGGTGATCGTGGCTATTTCGGCAGCAGATTGAGAATTCGCCGACGAAAAACAAGATTTGGGAGGTCGATGGCCTAAAGAGCGTCAGTCCTGCTTGGTTCCCGGTCAGACGGACGTCTTGAGTATCTCCTGTCACATATTTTTGTATAATCGCTGTACATAGTCACATTAAATAACTTTAAACTTGGAAATCAAATTTACCTATTTGTCAGATTAACAATAAATAATAATCTTCAAGCAATTTTTCTTTTTCAGTATTTCTTAGAAGCTTCTGTGCCAAAAATTTGTTATCTGGAATGCTGGGATATCCATCTGATCAGGAATACATACTTTGTATCAACCATCTTTCTCTCTATTGTTTCTTTGAACCTTTTTTCACCTGGATCATTTATACCCAAAGAATCCAAGCTCCATAATCAGAAATTTTGACTTCGTTTAAGAGTAAAGAAAGTAAAGATGATTTTCCTCAATTTATTTTTCATTTAAAATCTTTCCCATCGGTGAATACCAAAATAGACTGCACAGACAATTAATCCACAGAAAGATGTTCAATTTTGCAAGTATTTTCCTGCAAACATCGACACCCCACAATATATGTCTCATTGACATTTACTTAATATGTAAACAGTTTGATTTGACAAAGATCATAAGAATATTTCTACTCTTTAATTCTTTTAAACAATTCTCATTAATTTTTAGGTATTGACACACAAATTTTTCTTTTGGTCCCTTCCAATTTCTATCGTGTTTCCTATCTAATTCCTCAATTGCTAATAAACGTTATGACACTTGTTTTCTATTTCGACGATTTGATACTCTGTTTACGGGTCTTTTTCTATTACTTTTTAATCCTTTTTCCTCCAAAAATTTAAAACAATCTTAGCAGCCATATCTTGCAATAAGAATGAGAGCATAACAAGGGTTTGTAAATAAATTTCGTTAAAAGTGGATTATTCAAAGCACAGTTATTACGTTGAACTGAGGTTATTAATTTTCGGACTAATAGGTTTTAGCATCTTTTGCATATATTTAACTAAACACATCAAAGAGTCAATGTTTTCCCGAAGATTGGCAGTGTTATATTAACCCTAAAAGCTGTGCAAAATATGTTTTTAATTCCTAAGCATTTAAAAACAGCTCTCATTTTTGTTACTATATTTCCTTTCACTGATTTGATAGCTTATTTGCGAGATCACCTCAGAACTTAAATGCTTAGAGGAGTCTCTAAAATCATACATCAACTTTTTCTATTTGTTTTATTAACAGTTGTAGATATAACGTTGAGGCGAAGCGAAAATTGACTTACTCTGCTGATTTATTACTTTTAAAGTTCTCCATAGTGCCCAATGAAACTCACGTGAATATTAAAAAAAACTTTTCGCGTGACTCAATAAAAGAAAGGGAATTTAATAATATGTTGATGTATGACTACAGTTTCCTTTTTCAATTATAATTCTATCAGAGAATCTTGCTACAAAGACTTCCTAAATAGTTTTACGTAATACTGTGGACAATTACTTTTTCAATCCTAACATTCCATATTTCTTATTCAGAAATTTTTCATAAAATATACAAAATGCAAAAGTATAATTTGAAGTTGTTTAAAGGCCAACATTAATATATTACTTATTGGGTTTGAATTGTTTAATTCTTTCTACGAATGGTTCTTTCAATATATCTATAGCATCATCATACGTCAGATTAGAAATGAAAAATCTTGTATCCTAAAGCAGTGCCTCAAAGTGAGCTTTCATATAATTAAACTATCAACTGTGGATCAAAATTATCGTTGTTGTGTACTGCCGATTTGGAGTTATTCAGAAATTTAACCAATGGTTTATATCACCTTGAAATTTAGAGATAGTTAATTTAGGTAATCACCACTGACACTATAGTCTTTGATATTTACATTTCGTTCGCCAATTCGGCTGTTTTTCAGTACTTTCATTGAAATAAGAAGTAGTGTAATACCGACACATTTTGGCACGAATGTCCTAGGCTCTAAATTTCAAATTTTAATTTGCTCACGATATTTTCAGAGCTTATGAAGGTAATTCTCAAATCCAGCCTCGTCAAATAAAGGGTTCCAATTCTGTATCTGCATGATAAAAGCTTCAATTTAGTTGTTACGTTTCCAAGATTTCCTCTAATTGTTAACTTCTAAATTTTACGGCTTGCAAATTCGTTCAATTTTGTTAACTAGTTCTGCAGCTCTTAGAACACGCGGTTTTCTTATAAAAAGCATTCTATCCTCCTATATGATTATATTCAAAATATTTTTTTAATAATATCATAACTCAAATAAAATAGTTTCAATGTGCCAAATCAGTTATTCAGGAGGGATGCAGTGTTGCAGAAATAAATTTAATCTTCTACTAAACTTTCTGCATATCAATTCAAAGTAACACGACTCTACAAATTCTTAACAGAATTATCAAAAGGTTTTTTCTCTGATCAGAAGAGTGCATTGCTTGGAAAACGCTGGAATGAAATGTCGTTGTCGAGTTCAGAAAACGTGAGGATTTCGAGGATTTCACAAAAACGTAGTAATCCACTTTCCTCTTTATTTTCATATTAAAATATCACGGAATAGTGCACATAATATAACACTAGAAAGAAACTATTTATAAGTTTTAAATCGATGTTACATCATTCGATCGCATATGCAGTCTCAAAACAAAAATAAATAGTTACCCACGCGCGTATTCACGAGCTTCACGAGTATGCGTGAAATGAATCTCTCATCAGAGGCGGGTTCGAGACGCAACAATATGTTAACCCTTAATATTTTGTTCTTTAGCAGTTGTGTCCTAAAGTGATATGTCTAAATAAACGGTAACTAAATCTAGGAAGGTGTTCGTTGTTTGGATAGTTTTCATTTATTGAATTTCTGTTAACCCAATCAGAATGCACAACATGACGCCCTTGGTTAGTTACATGAACGGCAACCCTACGTGCGGCTAGAACAGATTATCTAGTTGAGAATACCATTCATTAAGACTCCAGAGCAGGGGCTCTGTTGTTTACCAGGTTTTGCTTGAATATTTCCACCCGTGAAATAAAAGAAGATCTTCTCCCGAAGATTGCAAGATTTCCAGGTAAGGGTTTCATTTTGCTTTGAGTATTCCTTTTTAATATAATGCCGTCAATCCTGATGAATAACAGAAAATAAATGAAGTTAGATGAAGTGTATAAATAACAAAAATATCTCTTTTCTAAGTATTTAATATTACACTACAATTTAAAAGAGCATCAGAAACTTATCTAGTGTTTTATTATCATTCGATAATTTTGAAAGAAGCGAGAAGTTTTATTCCAGATAGTGTTGACTAGAGTGAATAAATTTTGCTGTGTTGTAATTATGCGTGAAGAATATAAAATGTAGAAATATAAATCCTTATTACTAAGAAGTTTGAATGATAATCGGATAACTGATTGATAACTTTAAAAAAAGAAGAAAGTAAAAGACAAACGAGATTGCGGTTTTCAAACGCTGAGTCAGTCATGTCGAATATTATGTAATGAAAACGGAATTCCTTTCCCTTCTGGTGGAAAAGATAATTCAATCGTTTTATTTGATACTCGTATACACTGGATTTTTTCTGTTTCGTTATTCTCCCCAGAATAGGAGTATTTATCTTCGATAAAAAAAAAGTATCTTTATGTTGTAAAAACTGTTTTATATCAGTTACATTGAATTTGAATAATCTTTCATTTTTATGTAGATGTTTAAGAAAATATTGAGTATTTTTAAAAAGTGTTCAAAATAAATTTTATTTGATTAAAAAATATTTACTTTAAATAGTAGTCTTGATACAGTTCTAAATTAATATATAAATCTGCGTAAGTTATAAAGCTCATTTATTAATCATGATTAAATAATTATCTTCAAAAGGTAAATGTTGAATGTAATGTAATAAAGATTTGTAATTGTTTTACTCTATTACATAATTGTCTGTCTGCATAGTGTCTGAAATAAAATATTCATTAAGTTTAGCAATTATTTCTTCGTGTATGTTCATTATAGAATTTCACTATAATTTTAAAATTTATCTCAAGGTGCTATTATTGTTAATATTTTGGTTACTTGTCTATTAAAGCGGCGCTCGCTAAATTAAGAATACGCTAATGTCGTCAAGCTAGTTAAAAGCGCCAAGTAAGCCGAGCGCGAAATTGAAATGTAGGAAAATAAATAACATACCAATAAATAATATAAAACTTTTTAAAATAATATTTTTATTTAATAATCTTTTATATGTTTTGTGATAAATCTCATCCCAATAAGTACTATAAAAATTTAGAAGTTTAATATTAATATTTACATAACTTTTAGAACATCAATCAACATAAAAGGCCTTCCTTCACTATTTTATAGAAAGCATTTCTTTTTTCGCTACATATTTCCTCCACGTAAATTCTACCAGATACGATTCTAGATGATGCCGTTTCTTGCTACGCCACTTTGAGGAACCCCACATTCTTTCAACATAGTGTGTGTGAACTCCCGTTGACGGATCTACAAAATTGTATTTATGGTTCTCCGTGAAATGTGTAAAACCAGCATCCACTTCGCTGTTTGGTAAATTAAAAATTGTTAACGACAGTTTCTAAGGCAACAAAATAGGTATAAAAAAAAAAAAAAAAAAATACGAAATCAGTGACGTTAACACGAAAGCGATATTTTACTAGAATGATGAAATGTTGTTTCTTTAGGACTGCAACCTTAGGAGTTTACAACCAAACATGGCGATAAATCACACTGCTTGGCGATTTTCCGTCTAATCCGAAATTGTAATTTGGCGGGCGCCGCTATAATGGACAAGTACATATTTTTTTAGAATGTTAATAAATTATAATAGCGTTATTATAGTTAATATTAGTTTGTATTTATTATCCATGATACAATTTTTTTTAAAACATATGACATTAAGACTTTATTAAAAGGTGTTATTATTGTAAATATTCACTATAAAATATTTATATTTTGAATCTATAAAGCCTATATAAATTTAATTGTTAAGGTTAATTAAGAATTTCATAAAATTTTTGAATAAATTTTGTAAATACAGCAACATAGCATTTTCGAGACCAGCTAGAGAAAAAAAAGACCTACATATGTTGTCACAAAACTAGGTCTGCCCATCTCGGATGATTTAAAAGTGTTTCAATTTAAAAACTTATAACAAGTTTATCCACATATGAAGGATTCGTTAAGAATTTATTGACCAACATTATTGATGAGAGGAAGCTGACTGAACAAGCAGCCGAAAATAATAGGTTAGCGACAGCTGAAAAAGAAAAACACTGACTTTTGCGTGAAAAAGAAATTGACAAAATTCGGCATGAAGAACAACTTAAATAAAATTTTCTGAAGATGAACGAGTTTTCTTCAGAGAAAGGAGCGTCTTTTCGAGTTGGAAAACTAAGAATTCAACTTGAACTATAAAACATTTCTCAAATGCAGGTGGTAGTTCAGGAAACAGATAAATCCAAAATGGATATTACTAGAGTTGTTCCGCAATTTAACCCAAAATAAGATAAAATTGGATTATATATAACACTTTTGAACCTCAGTTTAATTTTTAGGTGTTCCAGAATCAAAGTGGATTCCTTATCTCATTAGTTCACTGCCGACAGAAATAGCGCAGCTTATTGCTAGAGAGGATGAAGAAGATTGAGATGATTACTGGAAAGTTATGGAAATGCATCTTAAGAGATACAGGTCAACTGCCGACCATTTTAAACAGTTTTCTTCACAACACACACACACACAAAAAAAAAAGCCTTGATACAACTTGGAGAGACTTCTACTTTGAACTGGTCTCATATTTTGAAGGATGGATAAAAGAACTAAATATTAAAAATTTTGAACAGCTAAAAAATCTAGTTCTTAGTGATTAAATTTAGAAAAAATCTTGACCCTAGAATGCTACCTTTTAAAAAACTTACAGGGATACGATACCCATTAGTCTTCTAGACTAAGTGAACTTTGGCTTATTTAAAACATAACTCAAAAATTAAGAAAATTAAAAAAAAAAAATCTACCTGTAGATGATTTCATAATTCTGTATCTTGAAATAAGTGAAAATCAATAATTTATTTAATTTCAAAGCAATCTTTACACATGTTTGCGTGATGTTTATCGCACATAGCTCTAGAACACGTTAGACAAAATTTGCGCATCATTCTGCCTAACTTATTTGTGCAAAATGCACAAATATTCTTTTTTACATTGAGATTGTTCGGCAGGTTGAATATCCTTCTACAGATTTAAAACTTCACATATAATTGTCCTTGTTGATCCGGGCAAATTTTGTATGTTCAGATACTTCTTCATCCAGCGTGCACAAGAAGATCTTCACTTAATTTTATAGCGAAAGTTTTTCTTGATAAAGCTTTTTCGGATTTTAGAGCCATATTATGTACAAGTAGAACATGTGCATTCACTAAACTAATATTAATCATCCTATAAAATACACAAAGAGGTTAACGACGTGTTTTTCTACTACAAGATATGTGGTTACACATCTGATCTAATGTGTCTACAGCCCCTTTTGATGAATTATAAAATTCTATTATTTCCGATTATTTGCTTTCTTGATTAACATTTGGCTTTTCATTGGAATGCAGACAGAAAAAAAACTCACTTATTTGGTTTTGTTTTATATGACAGAAGAGTTTTGGCTTGATTCAAACAATACATTGAAGTTCCAATACTGAGAACGTTACTGTAAGAGTTCAGGAGGAATTTCTCTTTTAATTTTCCTAAGAGTTCCTACGATTGTTAAGTTCATAGGATTCATCAAAAGTTTTTCAGCTAAGGGTATTAAAGTAAGCCAATTATTCATCGTAACATTTCTATTAGTTCCTTTAATACTCTTTGTTAATTCTTCGACGAAGTGAAATGCAAGAGTAAGATGTAAGATGCAAGATGTCTGAGTATGAGAACCCAAATAAAGTTTTGCGTTAACCATATAGTTTGCTCCAAAAAGGGCACATCATTACTATTTTTATGCCATATTTGGCAGACTTCTTTGGCATGTACATTCTGAAAGAACACATTTCTCGAATAGCTAACAACTGTTATCAATAGTAAAGTATATGATCCATATTTATAAGAATCCGTACATTTCTTGATATATTCATCCAAAAACTCTCTGATGCAAGTTTTTCATTTTCTTTTCTTTTTTCTCCAGTTTCTTTTGAGTCAAAACGTAAACAATTAAGTAAAAAGCGGAATATTGCTTCACTTATTCCAGCTTCCAGCTAACCACTTAAAGTTGTATCAAATAATTCACTTGATGCTAAATTGTTATTTTTCATAGTCTCTAAAAAAATAAGTATTCCTATTATCGCTTTATTTTCACCACTATAGGTTTCTGATACAACTTTTGTTCAGTATACAATCTTTTTGTCTTCTAATATCAGAATTCAAATCCAAAATCAGTTTTTCTAGTATCTGAGAAATAAAAAATTGGTTAAAAGTTTCTAGGGGACTGTAAATTTCTTTTGTTAAGTCCTTCGGACCTTGGATAAAATTCATAATGTTTTGCATCTGCTGGGATTGATCTAGATGTCCTCAATAATACCTGGCATTTCGGTGAGAACTCAATTGTTTCAAATACTTAAATCTCCATATCCGTTCCTAAGAAAAGAATTCCTGAAATTTCCAGTTCAATTAATAGTTCTTGAAACTTCAACTTCATTGAATCTTCGAAGTGACGAAGGTAAACATCTAACTAAAAAACAACGCCAAGAGCTAAATCGTTTACTGCAAGAATTTAGTAGATACTTAGAAACTAGGGGTGAACCAAAACCTTTTATTGAACATTGAATCAATACTGGTGACCACCTCCCAGTGGCAGTACCACCTTCTGGAATGAATCCTGTAAAAAGATATCTGAATTAAATGATTGTTGACTACAAAAGTCTTTCTATAAACCCGGAGACAAAGTATGGAAATTATCATCAACTTTTAAAGTTTTCTTTCACATTGAGTTTGTAAGTAACACTCCTTATGGAGATCCATATCATATTATTAACATTCAAAAAAATATTTTACTCTCAAGAAAAAGAAAAAAAACTTGTAAATAAAAAGATTGAAGTCAGCATATATTCTCCCACAATACATTTCTGACCAAGAAAAACCTGCAACTCCAAATAGTATAAAAATTACTCCCGTGTAAGCTGAGATTCAAACCAAAACATCCGAATCTCCACCTAGGACAAAATCAGTTTTATGGCAATTCTGAGATGGTAGAATTCTTATACCTCCAGTGAGATTCAAAAAGTGAAATATTTTATTTTTATATATTAACTTTTATTATTATTTTGTTGACAAGCACCATTGCTTCTTTCCGACCTTTCTAACGCAAGTTTCATTACTGGTAGGGGAGAACATATAACGTATTAAAAGTTGAATTTTAAATAACTGCAATAGAAATGTTTTTTACAATTGATAAAATTAATTTATAAATGATTAAAATCATATTTTTAAACTTTATTTTTTGCTTGGCCAGATTAGCAACAGTTTTAATTTTTGTATTAATATAGAGTTCTCAGTTTGTAAAAAGCAATAACTGGAGTTGGTCTATAAAGTGATTCGGCGTTAATATTGACATTTTGTTTATATTTAAGGCAAGCACTGTTTGTTGCTGAGAATAGCTAAGATATAATAAACTGCAAAAATGAGTAGATTGTATAATTTTAGTGAAACAATAATAAAGTTTATTACTTCAGAAATAACTGGTACCCATGTGCATTAAAATGGTACTCTATGATACATGATTACATTAAATACGTTCAGTTCGCTAAGAGAGACAATCAGAACCATATGCTCATGCCGCTAGTAAAAGCAATACTTTTTGCATAAATTCAGTTCTTAAGAAGCGAACATGCGCGCGAGTCACTATTAGTCCAAGCTTAACGTCGATCTTATACCAAAGCGATGGGAAGGAACGAGAATCGCTTGGAACGAGCCATGCGCAGAATTGCGCCATATCAAAACTGTACGAAACATCCTACCAGTCGTTGAAATATGAATAGTATTTCAAGCACAAAAACACTTATAATATTATAAAAATACATTTACAAGCAAATTTAAAATTATACTTCAGGTGTATGTAAACAATGATAGAATGTATAACTCAGATGCATTTCCAAATACAATTACAAGAGTAAATCGAGTTTTGTACAGCTAACACTCAATAATATTTTTGGAAGCATCGAAAGTTACCCTGAATTCTAAAAAATATCAAAAATCCATAATTCTTATACTGTAAACATGATGTATTTAATTGCTTGGATATAAATTAATTAAAAAAAATTTCTAGTAATAAGAAAGTATTAAGTACAAACAATGTGAAAGAAATCAAGGTATAATTTAAAATCAAAAATATGAAAGGTAAATACAAATATTTAAAATGACACTTTGAAGGAAAGTTAATCATAAAAATAATAATAAATGAGTAATTTCAAATCAATCATTTAACTAAATCTCAAATACTA